>JADBJO010000016.1:580000-617500 GCA_016801955.1 Conus betulinus
AGTAGACACACACTGATGCACACACACACGTGTTTTCATGGAAACACAAAGGCATCAGCATACACTCACACATGCACACACACACACACTCACATAAATACAGACACACCTACAGAGTAGAGAACTTACGCCGACAGTCGCCATTGACAGCAGAACCAAAGAAACCCGGCCGACATCTGTCACAGTATTCACCCTCTGTGTTGTTGGCACAGATGTTACACGCCCCCGTCACACGGTCACAGGATTCTGGCACTGAAGGGTCAAGGTTGCCGCCACAGTTACACTTGCGACACATACCCCCTGGCCGAGTTGGGTCACCGTAGTAACCTGGGGCACACCTACACAATCAAATGAACGTGCTGTCTTTGGCCACTCTTTTAATGAATAAACATTCACTCCATCTTCATCTGGAACTGCCTTGTTACCAAACAGTCTACTCACGTTCATTATTTTCCCTGTAACATTCACACATGTCTGAATGTCTGTAAGTTAGATACATAAACGTGATAGACTAGAAATTTCTACAAGCAATACAAACTTTGATTTTGTAATCCTGATCAGGGGTTACATTCATAAATGTAAAACATACCCAACTTGTAAAACACATAAAACATGTCCATGATGAAATATGTATGGCTGCATGCATGCCCTTTGGTGCTGGATTTCATTTTTTTGTGTTGTTTTAAACACTGAAGTCTGTGCAAGAAAACAGCACCCCCACTTAATGTGCACAAATTGGAAAGAGGGATCTACCAAATGGATAATGAATCATAGAGTGATGTTTAATATCACTGTAGTTCAAGGACCATGATAATGGTTGTGACTAACTTCCTGTTTCTTAATACTTACCTGTCCAAACAAATGCCTTATCGCCGCTACGCATGAAACAACACCAAATGGAGACTGGGGAGCCGGATCTTCTTTTACCCATCAGGCCAACAGGAGTAGTCTCCCTTCGTGAGTTCATACTCAATTCACCCTGACAGTGTGAATTTAGTTTTCTCCTTTCTTTTGCCAGGAAACATGCCCTTGACTAGAGTTCTCAAGTTTGGTTTCCATCTTGGATTCCTTGTAGTGGTCATTTAGGTCAGGCTTTCCCTTTCAGGACAAACCACTTTGTCTTGGCCAATGGATAAAATACTTAAAACACCTACATTTGTCTTTGCCTTTACAATCACCGTTGTCATAAGAGTGCCCTGGCGTCTTCCAAGTCCACCGGCGTTTCTTCTTCCGCTTGTACTTCCAGAGCCGGCTCATCAGTCGGAAAGCTGTGTCTCTGACCTCAACTCTCATTACAGGGAAGATCTGGCTCCCTGCTCTCCGTTTTTAATCTTTTCATGGGAATCCTGCATGGTGTTCCTTCATGCCTAGTGGAGATTAGATATTTGTTTGGACTGGTAAGTATATCATGAAATCATTTTCTGTGTGGCAAAAGTTTCTTTTTAAGTGTCTGCTTGACAGAACATGTTGACTATATTAACATTTAGTCTTATATGAGACGATCATCTGTTGACAGAAAGAGGCTTCCTAACTTATGTTTTAAAACTTTTTCAATCAACAGATTATGTTCTCTTAGGGGCTAAAAGTTAATGTAGCCTAGATATCTAAGAGAGGTAAAATTCCTTAAAAGTTAATGTAGTCTAGATATCTAAGAGAGGTAGAATTCCTTAAAAGTTAATGTAGTCTAGATATCTAAGAGAGGTAGAATTCCTTAAAAGTTAATGAAGTCTAGATATCTAAGAGAGGTAAAATTCCTTAAAAGTTAATGTTGTCTAGATATCTAAGAGAGTAAAATTCCTTAATGTAGTCTAGATATCTAAGGAAGACACAATTCAACTTAAGTTCGAGCAAACATGAACTTCTCCAAGCGAGTTTTACCTGGTATGCTCATGTATCTGGCTGCAACTCTCTGTCCACAACCACTCTACAGGGAACGCTAGAGAGTACATATCACCCAGGGAGACACAAAACAGTCCTGGATACATATTGTAGAAGACAACTCCTCCACCTTGATGTCCATGACTGAGGAAAACAAACCAATGGAAGTCTCTGAAGACCCAAATAAGAAGAGCCAGTGAGTGATCTGCGAGCGTTACTTTCCCATTCTCACATACAACTCATAATGTTTTATACGTGTCACGAACCTTTCACAGTGAGGCCCCTCATAACCTTGCTGACAGTTAACGCATTCATATAGGCGCTCCTGTCTGATGCTGTGGGGCGTGCCACGCAGGACTCGGCGCGAAGAAGTTATTGCCGGCAACCAGAGGACAGGCACACGGCCGGCAGTCGTTCTCCGTCCCTATTCGTGGGTCGCCATAGAAACCCGGGGACAGCGATCACAGTTCTCTCCAGCTGTGTTGTGCTTGCAGGTCTGAGGATATAAATCAAACAATCAGTCACTTAGGGTTTTTTAATGTCCAGCAACTGGTGAGGGCTATCATTGGGTTTTTCAAACATTGGTGATCAGTGTGAACTGTTCGATGACATTTTCAATACAGGTATATCAGTGTCCTTTACATTTCCTTCACTGCCTTTGCAATTCTATGTGCAAATTTAACCACTTTTCCCTTCAATGACCTGAATGGAACGTAATCTATTATC
Organism: Conus betulinus; assembly: GCA_016801955.1. NCBI lineage: Eukaryota > Metazoa > Mollusca > Gastropoda > Neogastropoda > Conidae > Conus > Conus betulinus. Next base: position 582,605 of record JADBJO010000016.1, read on the forward strand.
CAGTTCAAATACGTTTCTCTAAACAGCACGCCACCCCCTTGTTATTTTGCTGGTCTGTGTATTTGGGCCACAATCAGAACAGAATTTTCTAGGCATTTCTACATCATTTAACCAACAACAAATTTTCAAACTTTCCCTTTCAAAAATAAAAAATCACTTCAGGCATCCCCCAGCATGTAGGACTTTGTGCACAAGCCCAGAAAGAGAATGAGAGATGGGGGGGGGGGGGGGGGGGGAGAGACAGGGAGAGGTGAGTGAGTGGGAGGATAACAAATAGTGTCCCCTACACGGCATTCCATCATGTATGAAGGAAAATCCCCATGTTTAGCCGGACTCTGATAATCCAACCATTAAAACTGTGATATGGAATGGCGTTGGTGGAATCAACAGATTGCCCAGTGACCACGCCATACTGACACGAGCAAAACTACTCATGGAAACAGGGACTGGCTTGCTTTATTTCTCCTTTCAACTTCTTGATCTCTTTTCAAGGTTTATCTTGGTGTATAAGGATAAGAAGATTAAGAGGTCCAGTAATGTAGTACAGAAGGACTGGGATCAGATATGCCTGAACCTGGATTTTGATTCAGCTAGCTTTCACATGTGTTCTACTGCCAGATTCGTTCTTTATGTGTCAATGTCTACTCCAATCTAAACATAACTCATTTAAAACATGTTGGATATGAACAAATGTACATATCCATATGTTTATACATTAATATGCATGTTCTGAATATACATGATGATACATTCTCTCCTTGTGTGTGTGTGGTGTATGGGCACATGTGTACATCTGTGAGCAAGTATGTGTGCATGTGCACTTTCAACCTACAAGACAGGCTCCAGTGTAGGGGTCGCAATCTGCAGCATGGTTGTTGCAGTTGCATCGCTCACACACCCCCTGGTACAGTTGGTTCTTCACACGGCGCCAGCCAGGAGAGCAACTCTGGCACACACACACACACACACACACAAACATCCATATCAACTGATAGCAGTTGTGCAAGCAGAAGGATTATATAATACTGTGAAAGGGCTGCTGATACAAGTGACACAACAACCACTACTGTGAACAGCAGTAACAACACTCAGATCATATGATAGCGAATGACAGGACAAGAACTGTAATAATATACAGCTTCTCATATTTAATCCTTCATTTCAGAAAGCACAGCCATTTCAAAGTGTTTAATCCTTCAAAATACAGTTACTTCCTAGATTTTATTCCTTCAAAAGACACAGCAAATTTCTCCTCAACAATTTACAGCAGTTAACCTTATGTATAATCCTTCAGAAAAAAACAGTGATTTTCTTGTGGTAATCCACCACAAAAACATCAAATTCCTAGGGCTTATTCCGTCAGAAGGTACACTGGTTTCCTAGTGGTACTCCCTCAGAAGGGTGCGCATGGACTCACCTCACAGGAGAGGCCGGCATAACCCTCTGGACACTGGCACTGTTCCACAGATGGCAGTGTACGATTGGTCATCACCAGTGGGCTAGCCACCTCCAGGCTGACGTCACGCAAACTGCACATGGGCACACATGCAATGTATCCACAACAGTTCCATGTGAACGTGTAGCTTGTCCATCATCATGTTCACAGGCATAGATGAACATTGATGCAGACAGATGGTCTCTCTCTCTCACACACACTTGAGGACCTGTTCCTCATAAGACAGTGCCCTCATTAGTGTGAAACATGGCTTTGATTAATAGATACTGCAGATTGTTGAGGACACACACACACACACACGTTCTCACAGGTACACAAATGCAGAGTTAAGGACTCTGACAACATATTATCCTGAGCAGTACGATAGGTGGCTACGATCAACAGGCCCTGCAAATTGTAGAGCAAAATCATCATCCCCCCCCCCCCCCCCCCCCCCACACACACACACACACACACGCACACGCATACACACACACACACACACACACACACACACACACACACACACACGGAGTGAAGGATACCCACTAGACAGTGTCCTGAGCAGTGTGGTAAGTGGCCTTGATCAGCAGCTGTTGCAGGTTGTAGAGGATGGTCATGAAGTCTTGACGGGACACAGGCTGTCGGTTGTGCATGTGGTACCAGGCCTCCTCTGTCAGGCGCAGACTCACCAGGTTATCCTGGTTCTCTCTCTTGTACTGACGACCATGGGCAATGGTCATGTTGCCGCTCTGAAGTAACAGACCAGCTGATTAAATGATTGGTTTGTAAGCTGACTCTTCAATTCTAATCCTCTTTCTTGTGCTGACCAACTACGGGTGAAGATCACCTGGATTCACAAACTAACTGAATGAATGACTACCTGGTTTATCTGCTGACTGGTTCACCCTTTTTAGTTCTTCCTCTTTTGCTAATCTTAATGTGTGCTGGCCATGTACTGCCAATTAACAGCATACCAAATGACTGACTGACTGACTGATTTTAACTGACTGATACATCAGTTCTGGGTCTCTTGTCTTCTGAATCTCTTGTCTTATGCTGATGTATACAGAGACTGATCATCATGTTACTGCCCTGATTCATCATGTTACTGCCCTGCAACAGCAGCTGATAAATTCATTATCAACTGATTCATAGATTCTGCTGCTTTTGTACGGATGCCCTGATGATAATGGGTCACGTGGCTGCCATGAAGGTGAAAACTAACTGACTGACTAAGTCATAACTGGTTAATTGTATCTGCCTGACTGATCAATTGAACTGATTAATTCATCAATTCTGGCACTGTTCCTCGTCTTGCTGCTCACACAACATTGGTGCTGCCACATGACAGATTTGATCCAGCAACTCATTAGCTGACTCAGAGAAGCACTGATCAGCAGACAACAGCAATGACTGAAGAGTTGACAGGTGACTAAAACAGTAATTTTTTTCCATTCTCATAGAGAGTTTATACAGTACAAAGGCACAAATGTTCTGGAGGAAGAAGTGTTTAAAAGGAAGTAAAGTAAATCTAGTTCAGACATAGAGAGGCAAGCGGTTTAGCATCGGCCCTCAGTAAACATGCCCCCCCCAAAAATTAGAATTCTGTCCAGTTGGCTAGAGGACCATTTTTCAACATGCTAGCACAGCCTATGTGGGTTTATCGAAGATGTGAATAAAGACCAGAATTTGGTTTACAGAGTGTGGGTTTGAGGCTCTGTAGACAGCACAGAGATAGGCCGAGCCCCAAAGCACTTATGTACTGAACAAGTGGCTTCCACTGCTAACTTTCCAGCACTGACAACCCAATAGGGAAATTTTGACTGAGAGTCAGAGAATGCCACCAAAACAAGACAAACCCAGATGCTTTCCCTGCCAATCTTTTTCTCTTTTGAGAGAAAAAAAAGGATCAGAAACCAAACAGGGAATGACTGATATGATGCAGGTGTGGGAGACATAACTAGAAATAAAGCGTTTGGAAGTGCATCAATACTGTATTTGTGTTAATTCCTTTTTGTAGACTGACTACCACAGACTCAGACAAGTTCAAAATGTGGGCCTAAAAAATGCAAAAATGGCATTAAGGATTGTAAGGTTTGGGGCCACAAGATCCAACTTCACAAATTCTAGCTAACTCTCTGCACATGTTAGAAAAAAAAAAAGGTCTACAGGAAGGAGTCTACACTGGGAAGCAAATCTAGTGCAGATAAAGACAAAAAGTTACCTGGAAAACATATTGGGAAGTGTGTGTATTGAGAGATTTGAGAATTATATCAAGTGTAGACAGTGACCGAAAAAAAAAAATATATATGTGTATGTATATATATATATATATATATATATATATATATATATATATATATATATATATCCATCCATCGCAACACCGTTAAGAGGGAATGACTTTTTGTTTTGAAGCTTCACAAACTCTTGAAGACTGTCAGTGCAATGACTGTCTCTTGACTAATTAATCAGGTTACGTAACTGTCATTGTATATGACATAAAGTTTAATTTGCAGCAGATGATTTCTTTCTCAGCTCCCTCTCTTGAGCACAGCACAGTTATAGTCCACTCTTTTGTCTAAAAAACACACCTCTTCCACTGCTAACATTTCTTCAGTTACTACATAGTACTTGTGAAAGAGTGTGTTGCATGTGTGTGTGAGTGCATGCATGCATGTGTGCGTGCATGTGTGCGTGCATGTGTGTGTACGTGTTAAAACAATAATAGAAGAAAAATCACACACAAAAAAACGGCCAATTGACTGATTGACAGATGATAACATCATGGCTGTGCACTGACACAAGGACAGATTAGAAAGAAAAACAGAAAAATAGAGAAATGAGGACAGAAAAATGTAACACAGAAGAGATAGATAGAGAGAGAGAGATGGAGAGAGAGACAGAGACAAACACAGAGACAGAGAGAGATAGAGGGAGACAGAGAGAGAGAGAAGCATGAAGGCAGAGGAGAAGGAGGATATTTCTGTTAAAAAAAAAAAAAAAAAAAAGATCAGAGGATAACAGTGGACAGGAAGAGAAATATGAGCAGAAAAGACAAAATAAGACAGAAACCAGAATTCATCTGAAATGAAGGAGGAGATAACACAGTGCAAGAAATGAGAGAGAAAAAGAGAGACAGACAGACAGAATGAAAGAATGAAAAGCAAGAGACGAAAAAGACTTGGCAAAACGAATGAAGAGACAAACCCTCACCTTCAGGACAACATCAGGGTCAGCCAGGTGGTATCTGTTGACCAGACTGCTGTCCAGTGTGAACTTCACTGTGTACTTGAGCTGTCCCCCATAGGAACTTAACTGTCATTAACAAAAACAGTTAACGTTAACAATCACTTCAGATTATCATGTAATCGAAGGCGACTTACTGATTCACAGCTCATTAAAGTGTGGAATGTTAACAAACAATCGAGGATGCACTTTCGTAAGCAATTCACTGATGGTTTACTTTTCATTAACAGGGATTGTACTACTAAAAGTAGTTTACTTACCTGTCCAAACAGATGCCATATCCCCACTTGGCGTGGAACATTGACAAATTATGAGGATACCTACTCCCCCCCACGCACACTTCCCCCTTAAAACAACACAACACTAAACAAAAACTTGGGATAGCAGGGAACTAATTTCACCTCAATCCCTTGACAGACCAGCAACTGATTACTCTTCTTGAATGTTTCTGGTGGAAAAAGTGGTAGTACGTTTGCCAATCTCAATGTTGCTGAAAAATTTTTACTAAAAATAGTGGCAGTGCTCATACTAGCACTGAAGCCATTGATCTAAAAAAAAATCTTGCACATTCAATCCCATTCCATCTTTTGAAAGAGATGGTCATCATACGCCAGAGGATATGGAAGACACAAACATTTACCCATGCTCACTAACACAGTTAAAGTTCTGAAGATCAAGATAGTGTCATTCACTAACCTTTGCTTCAGCTTGTAATCACCATTCACAGATCTAAAGTTTAACCAGTGGCAGACAGAGACTCAACTGATTCAACAGTCAAATCTGATGAAGATCAGCCCAGCTGGTTTTGAATCATCATGCCAAAAGCTGAAGATCTAAAACCATATCCCACTCTGCATACCGAGCCACGACTACTCACCCTGTTCCCCAGATACACCATGGGAGCAAGCCAGTAGTGCACTTCGCTGCTGGGGGTGTAGCGAGAGGAGGAGGGGTCGAGGTTGACATTGAGATTATTCACGTTCAGCAGGTACGTCTTTGCCTCAAGCCATCCGTCGAAAAAACGAGGCAACAGCGTCAGACCGCCATCATCCAGCGTTGACAGGACCCAGCCATTCAGATCCATTATCTGCAGAGTTGGCAAACAAACTGTGATTATGATGTGAAGTGTCTTTTGTGAGAATCACATCTATTATTAAACTTGTGTACTGTCCTTGTGTCATCAAAACTGCCACTTTTCCCTTTCAGATGGACAGGCTTAACAATTTAGGTAGTTTAAATAATAAAGAGAGAAAAAAAGGAAAAACAGTTTGAAAAAAAAAGCAGCAAAAGATGGAAAAAGTACCCCCCAAAAATTAGGAAAAAGTTGTAAAAGAAGAAATGTAAGAGCAATTTGGAAACTGAAGTGCCAAATAGGAAAAAAAAAAAAAAAAGAAAATGGTTGGAAAAAATACAGATGGGAAACTAAAAAAAAAATGAAAGTGGATATTGGAAAATAAGAAATGAAGGAAAAAGAAGAAAAATTCTGGACAACGTATGAAAAGGTAAGTGACCACATAGAAAAAGTGAAAAATGGAAGGAAAAAATGACACAAAAACTCAGGAAAAGTGAAAAATGGAAAGAAAATGCAACAAAAAAAGTCAGGACAAAAAGGTAAGTAACCACATGGAAAGTAAAAAAATGGAAGAGGAAGGCAGAAAAAGTCAGGACAAAGAAGCAAAAGGTATGTAACTGCTGGGAAAAACAAAAAACATGAAAGGAAAAAAATGTCGAAAAAGTCAGGGCAAAGTGTGTAAAAAAGTAAAAAATCACAGGCCAAAGTTTAAAAAAATGGAAGGAAAAGTGCAAAAAAGTCAGGATAAATAGGAAAAGGTTAAAAAAAAAAAAAAAAAGTCAGAACAAAGTACACACACACACACACACACACACACACACACACACACACACACACACACGCTCAGGGAAAAGTAAACATTTGAGAGAAAAAAATAGAAGTCAGGATAAAGTAGAAAAAGGCAAGAAACAGTGTGGTAAGATAAACAATGAAGAAAAAAAAAAAAAAAAATCAGGCCAAAGTAGAAAAAGTATTAAACAGAAGGGAAAAAGTTTAAAATGGAAGGAAAAGTTGTAAAAGGCAGTTAAAAGAAGAAGGAAAAGTGAAAAAAAAAACCACAGTAGGAAAAAGTAAACAACAAAAATGGGAAAAAAAAAGTGAGGACATAGTAGTAAAAGATAAGAAATAGAACAAAGAAGTAAACGAGAGAAGAGTAAAAACAAAAAAAAGCCAGGACAAAGCAGGAAAGCTAAGAAAAAATGGGGAAAAAGCAAAACGTGGAAGGAAAAAAAAGCAGAAAAAGGCAGGAGAAAAAGTGTGCATTGAGAGAAAAAAGAAAAGGCAGCTAAATATACATCTACAGAAACTCTGTGGCCCTCCTCTCTACCCCATCAATTAATGATGCAGACATCATGACCTAGCATCCATGATGTTCGATCACACAAGCCAGTTTCTCTGTTTCAGTCTTGGGTCCATTAGCACACACACACACACACACACACACACACACACACACACACACACACATGCACATGCACACACACATGCACACACACACATCTGCATGTACATACAAATGTGTGCACCGCACTCATATACAAACACATTTGAAGCTGAAGACTTTTCTACGCATACACCCTCACCTGTCTCAGTCCCCAGTCTGCACTTTTACACTGGTTGGTCACACCAAAGCAGAAACATTGCATGCAGCCCTCAGGGTTGTTCCTGTCCAGATTAAAGAACCCAGGGCGGCACCGTTCACACTCCAACCCCTCCACGTTAGCCTGCACACACATGAAGACACATACATCTGGACCCAACCCAAAACCTTGACAGTGTAGGCCAACATGTAAGCATTAAAAGTTCTACAAACAGTCCATAAATACTACTCTGATGAGAGTAAGCGTAGAGTATGGTCCCTGCCATGCAGTCTCGGACCTAAATGGAAATCCGTACCATTATCTTCATCATCCTCACTCATTAGCATAAACAAAACAGTCACAAATTCTGTCGTCCTACATGTCCTCTAATGGTGACCCTCTTTTCTTATTACCTCTCAACATGTATGGCATAGGTTTGGTTCTGTCATGGTCACCTGGGCAAATTCATCGGGACTATTGTAGGACAGATGTGGTGGCATCCTCCGGAGGGACAGGTCACTCATGCTGGCTCCGCGACTTAGCAAATAAATGGTATCCTGTGTATATTGGATCAGAACAGGACAGGCACCACCAAACACCACCAGAGTGGCTAAGCAAAAGCACAGTTTCACCTCTGGTGGGTGGCCTCATGATGAAGTGATACTGACTGGTCCCTGTGGATTCCCAGCACTGGGCTGTAGTGGGATGGGCCAGGCTATGACTGTGGACTGGCAGCCAGAATATGCAGTATGGGTGCAGTAGCACTGAAGAGACAGCAAACAATCAAACTGGTTTCTTTCTCTCCCATGACAAACCCACTCCCTCCCTCTTCCACAGTCCCAGTCCACACACACACACATCACACACACACACACACACACACACACACACACACACACACACACACACTGCACAAGATTTTACCTTCAAATGAAAGACTTGTTTTTCTGCAACATTTCTGTCTTTCTCTAGGATAGGTTTACCTCCAATGAGAGACTCCCTTGCTGTAAAGACCCGTTTTTTCTAAATCTCTGTCCTTATTTATTGTAGATTTACCCTCCAATTAAGACACCCCCCACCCCCCTCTGCACTGACCCAGTGTTTAAATGACGTAAGTTCTTTACAAGAGGTTATCCTGTACTTGACATGCTCAAAGTATGTTCTGACCTTGTCCATGAGATTAGAATAATGCAAAGAAAAGTAAGAGGAGATGAAAAAAAAAAAAACCTTGGAGATGACAGGGCATTGTAAAACTCCCTAACTGTATAGAGTGAAAAATCAGCACATGAAAAATACCTTCCCTTCCCTCTCCCTTCCTAACCTCTGTCATCTGCTACCATATTCTACTTTCAGTAAGGTACAGGTGATCACCATCATTACAAACCTTGCAAGAGCAAGGCTGACGACAGTTATTGGGGTCACGGCTGCCGGCAGGATTGCATGGACAGCGCTGGCAGTTAGGGTAACTGTGGTAACCAAAGGCACACTCTTGGCAGGAGGGACCTCCAAATCCTCGCTTGCAGATGCAGTCTCCAGGATTCTGCATCAGTGAACATCATAGTCAGGACGTGTTCAAATCTCAGCTTATGTGTCAACTTACCTGCAGATCAGAACTGCATACTCATATTTACAGTGATTCTCTAAGTGTGACTTGCTTTGGGCAGTCAATCTTACAGACGACACTCTAAAAATTCCAAAGAGTAAAAACAAAATGTCTTCGAAATTGGTGAGCATGATATTGTCTTTCAAATAACAGGCAATATAATGTCTTTTGAAATTGATGGGGAAGTCTTAATTGATGAATTCTTTTCATAATTATGTTCATCTAATCAGTCAGGCAGTAGTACATCATTGCCTTTCATTTTTTGAAGTACTCAAAGCATTAACAACAGAACTTTAGGGAAGAAGAGTAATTATAACTAAAAGAATAGCAATGGAAGAAAACTTCAAAACAAACATGTCACCATGTGCCAACACATAAAACTGGGCTAATTTCAAGCTTTAACCACCAATATATAAAAAAAGACTGAAATTTCACAATCATGCTACAAAGCTTGTTTTGTTTTGTTTAGTATTCTAGTCACGGAAATGCATGCAAGGTCACATGTGTAGTATGGCAGCAGAATGCCTCTCTGCAGTGATGTGGGTCATAAAAGTGTTTGAATGTGTGTGTGTAACGTGGGGCCAAGGGATGACTGAATTGTGAGATCTGCAAAGTTCTTCTTTGCTTTTATCTTCTTGAACTTGGTCATCTCTCTCATCCTCTTCTTTATCACTTTGTTTATACATAAACCAGTGTGCTTATACATGTATGTGGATACAAAAAGATTATACCAGCTGATGCTGATGCCAGAAGAAAGGAGTTGGGAATGCATACAGAAGAACATGTGTTGGGAGATGGATGGGTAGACATAAAAGAATAAAATCGTTCACACATGAAGGCATGTTCTCCGAATATTTAAAAGCAACAACAACAATACCAGCTGGGAAATCTGGCAAAATGTACTACATAATAATGTGTATGCACTCAGTGTGATGTTGGGAAGCGCTATGATTATGCGTTAATGTGTCATGGTAACTCGTACAGCGTTTCGTATATAAATGCAAAAGATGAATAAATGAACAATAGAACAAGTCCTCTTCCATTTGTGTTAACACCTTAGACTTTAGAGTGTGACAAGTGCCTGCCTCATATGTACTTTGTAGTACGATCGTGATTAGAGGCTAAAATAGTTCAGTTAGTAGAGCGCTGGACTCGTAATCTTGGTGGTCCTGGAGCTGTTGGGATCAAATCTTTACCAGGCTGTTCTGATACAGGGGGAATTTTTCCTCATATTGGCTCTGGCTACATTATTCAAAAAGTCCTTTGAATGAGACTATAAACCAGAATTCCAAGTGCATCTTGCACACACATCGAATCCCATCACCAATTTTCTGAGAAGAAGGCCAGTTTGGGCCGTTGGTATGGGATGACACCTTACACACAGCATGCACTCTGCATGAAAAATTGAATGAATGAAGGAAGAAAACTGACTGAATGATATTGACTGCTTGACTCAAGAAATGGCTGAATGAATGAAGCGCCAGCAGGCAGCTCTTTGGTCAGCTCTAACCAGGCAGGCAGCCCATTATGTAAACGGTGGTGTGGAATGTAAAGTGCTTTGAGCCTGGTGTCTAGCTGAGGATAGATGCTATATGAGTATTCTTAATAATAATAATAACAGTAACAATGAACTGATATTCTTTTAAAATCTTGTAACCAAGCCCACACTTAACTTGATGTTTAAATCACATTTGGTTGTCTGAAGTGTACCACGGGACTAGTAGTTTTGTGTGAAAACTAGAACTGTCCAGTAAAAGAAAAAAAATCCATTTCATCAATACACATTTATCCCTCATAAAACAATAAACACAGTTGTTTTCCCTGAAAATCTGTTTTCTTTACTTAACATTGCATGTTCTCTCTCTAAAACTTCTTAAAATCTTGAAACAAACGAGCAAACCACAAACACTATTCGCATCTTCTCCCTTCCCCCAAAACACAAGCACGCATGCAGGTATTCATTTGAGTGAAGACTGGCCAGACAAATCCTTCCCCTCCCTATGATTCGTGTGTCAGCATTTACCAATCCTTCAGCCATGCGAGAGTCATCAGGAACACACTGTGCGGTGGAGGTGGCTGTCTCACGACAGTTACAGCGTCGACAGGGCATGGAAGCTGACGGGGTGAAGCCCCGAGGTCGATAGTAACCTTCAATACACTTCTCACAGTTGATGCCCGTGGTAAATTCCTGAAACACACAAAAACGCATATTGTAATCAGCAGCAACACTCAGTGCAAAAAGTGACTCTTTAACATTAATTCAATTCAATTCAATTCAAGTAATTCAATTTTGGTAACTTGATCACTTTTGGCAAATCATAGGGCATTTTTTTGGGTCAATATACACACACACAAGATATTGTGATAATCAACTTATTTCCTTGCTGATTGTACTTTCTGAAAATTAAACAACTCGATCACGTCCATCTGCAACCAAGTTTCAGGGGGTACTGACCCTGCTGAGTGAGTTCATGACCCTTTACCAGCGAATGCAGAGCGCCAACACCTATACCAGCAACAGCCATCTCTCTCACTTTTCTTCATCATGTTTAACTGACAGACACCTGAACGACCAACCAATGTCTGCACAGTGTTAACATGCACAATGGTGATGGCAGCCTCTTTCTCTCTTCTCATCGTGCTTAACCAACATGGTGCCACTCGGCACGCACATGGAATGCAATCACACATTATCTTAACGTGGGCTGCTCTTTTACCAAATGAGGTAATGATATCAAACACAACACCTGTCATTTAATATAATCATATTCTGTGGTGCTAGCATCCACATAAAAGCCAACGAATTAAACTTTCTTTCCATACCAAGCGAAGTGTGGGAACGTATTTTACATAACCATCATGCTTTGAAGTAAAACACAGAGAAACACCATGTCCATAGGCCAGGCTATAGGTCATCATGTTGAAAACATGTGTTTTCAGTTGTTTTTTTTTTTTTTACTGATCAATGCAGTTTCGTTGGCGTCAAAATAATAACCAGGCACTTTCTGTATGCATGAACAGTAAAATGGGATCAATGCAAGTTATAAAGGACTGCTTGACTGTTGCCATAGAGACAAACTTCAGAAGAGAGAAAAGCCGCTGCTGCGGTCTATACTGTGGGGTGTGCAGAATGATCATTGGAAAACATATAGGAACGGTGAATATAGGAAATGCAAGAGAGCAAGAGAGCAAAAGTGAGACAGAGAGTAGGGGAATGTATGGAAGGGGGGACAGAGGATGAAACAGGGATATGTTTGTATAAGGTCCATTATTTTTTTGTCTGGTCCCTTACTTTTTTTCTTGAGTTTATGCAATTCCTTCTTCAGCAACAAGATCTTGCTACGCTCAGAAAATAAAAATCCATACTGAACAAAAGACACAAGATTACAGGCCAGTCAAATATAACATGATGTACACCTCTTATAAGATGATGTTTCACAAATCTTTGAAGTACTTTAACTACAAAAAAAAAGAACGAACGAAGAAAAAGCACATCCAGTTGATTTAAAAGGTATGTGGAAAAATTCTGTCCCCAAGGGTTCACAGACATGATGGGTAAGTAAACAAACTCATTGTCAGGGAGGTTAGTGATCATCTGCTGTCAACACAATTATTTCAATCCTGAAAGTTTGTATTTCATTCTGAGTCTGCCATTCAGAGCATCCGTGTTTCCATTTAATAGTATGTAGGACTGCTCTGCATTCTGCCGATATCAAATGCTTGAACTGATGCATATAACTGACAAGAGTATGTGCATGTCAGGCGATTCTGCAGTGCTTTCACAAACTTTGAATAAAGGGCATCTAATACCCTGTGTGCTTAAAGATTTGTTTACAGAGAGGTTTCATTGTACTCAGAGCAGTAAACACTATAATGATCCTTCCATCACTTTTTTCAAATGTATATACTTGGGAGTGGAACGGATGCCTCTGCTACCCATTTCAGCTATATATGATGGCTAACATTGATTCCTCCATCCTGGTACTGCCCTCATCCCTCCTACTCAGTAGTTGAGAATCTTCTGCTCAGACTTTACAGTTACAGAAACCATTCTCAGGTATTATTCACTCCCTGACCCTACCGTTTACACTATTACCTCCTGTGTCCAGGTACTGTTCTCATTTTACTTTGCAGCTACATCTTCTGTGCTGAGATATTGTTCCTAACATCATTAACATTATTTGTTCTAATTCTACAGACCCTGAAGATACACCTCCTCAGGTTCCCACACCTCCTCACGTTCCTGCACCCAGGTATTCTACCTCTCTTCACCGACCTTGTAATTTCCCCAGCTGTACCCAGGTATTGTACTTTATTTATTGACCTTAGTTATATCTCCTGCACACTAGTATTATTCTTCATTTCACTTACATAACAGCTAAATTTCCTGTTCCCAGGTATTGCAGCATATTTCACCGACATCAAGTTAAACCCTCTGTGCCCAACTATTGTGCATCATTCCATTGATTGTACTATTACATTTCCTGTGCCTGTGTATTATTTCTCCTTTCAATGACCTTACAATTACAGCTCCTGTGCTCAGAGATTGTCCTTCACTTCACTGACCTACCTGGCAGTTAAGACAGACACCTCCTCCCTTGTACTGCCCTTCCATGTTCAGACTGAGGCCCAGAGAATCTACTGTGGCATTGTACACGCACTCTGCTGCTTTCCCATGACAGTTACATGCTGAAACATGACATCAGTCAACAAATGAAAATACGCAACAAAATCAATTAAACGTGATCATAATGCACCCATCGTTAAAAAAAAAAAAAAAAAGCCCACCAACCACAACAATCAAAACAACAACAACAAAAAAAGGGTTCTCAAATACAAATACAAGTTTCCAAGAGTGCATGTTGATCCTAGGTGTATGTGTACGTGCCACTGTAAGGCAGCCCTGTGAGTCATTGCATGCCGAGTATCCTGACTGTCAAGCTTTCAAAGGTAATATCATAAACTTGTCCATGATACTGTGAACACAGTATTCCTAAATTAGTTTTGTAAACCATTTTGCTTCTCTGCTCCCAGATATACATATCTTGTGAGGTAACTTCCTTTCTGATCCCTCACAAATGTTTTTGCTGAGGCTGATTTTACCACAACTTCAATTACACAGGGTTTCGAGGAGTTCAAAGAGCAGAGTGATAAACATACTGAACAACAGATATCTGATTAAACTGAAATGCGTTAACTGAAGGAATGCCTTATAATAGTTTTTTGTTGAATGAATCTGATCCAGTAGGCCTTTGCATGTGTTGGATGGTAGTGGTACCAGCTTGTCTGCAAGGTCAACTATCAGGGTGTACAAGTATCTGTCAAAATACAAATGAACTAAAAACAAGGTGCACAGTAAAAGTGACTTAATACACCATACAAAACAGGCGAGTAAATTTCGACATATGTGTGTCATCTTCAAACACGACAAAAACAACAGACATAAGAATGCACAAAGCAATACTCTCTAAACCACAGCCAATATATGTTGAAGATTCATGAGTTTGTTTTACACTGTCTATTAAATTAAATAAATGTTATTTTGTTCCTTTGTTTTATACATTCATGCGTACTTTGGCTTTTTTTCCAGTCACCTGCACATGGCTTCAGTCTCATCACATGTAGGCATCTCCGTCACTACTGAAGCTTCATGTTAATGGCCCCACTCCGATTGTTGCCAAAGTTTAACAATGTACTTTAACCTTGTTATGATGATGATTTCCTCCTCATTCAAATTGCTGGCATCCATGCTACCTGTTACTGTTTTCCATATACACTGAGAGGGCAAGCACATAAAAAGCAAGGAGAGAAAGGTCAAGGATGAGAATGATAAAATTCAATTTGTACTACAAATTTGTCTTTTGTGTTGACAGCGTAAAAGTGTTGACTATGGTATTCATGGTACGATACACAATACTGATTTGTTGCGCTCATGTGGGCCACCTTAGTAGTGTAAGAGAACAAATGTGTGCCAGTGTGGGCAAACATGCATACACATACATTATACCTTTGTGTAAGACAGAATCTGAAACGTGAAACATTTTCATAACTTAGAAGAATAAAGTCAAAGACGAAAACGAAGAAGAATGCGTTTATGTACCTTTGAGTAAATCATCTGTGCAGTCTGATCCTGCAACAGATGAATTAATATCCATGTGTCTCTTTTTCTCAAATATAAAACACTAAGAGAAGATGATCCAATACATGATCCAACCTTCACATCCCAATCCCTGGATGCCCCCTGTACGCCAGGGCTGCTGGTTGAACAATGGAAGGCACTTTTCGCAGTTATCTCCCCCTGTGTTATGCTGGCACTGACACTGAAGTCTCTGTGAACATGGAAAAAGAAATCATTGCACAACAAATGAATAAATAAATACACTGAAAGGCCTTAACACACTCACATGCACAAAATTACAATTACTGTTCACTGTGGAAAAAATGTACCCAGAATGAACAACTACAGTGCTCATGAAAAGAATAGCTATGGAAGGAGATGGAGGGAGGGAAGGAGTGTGGGAGTGAGAAAGAGTGGGGTTGGGAGGCGAAAAAAAAACCTAAAAAGGTGTGTGTGTGTGTGTGTGTGTGTGTGTGTGTGTGTGTGTGTGTGTGTGTGTGTGTGTGTGTGTGTGTGTGTGTGTGTGTGTGTGTGTGAGTGAGAGTGTGTGTGTGTATGTGTGTGTTTGCACACCTGTGTGTGTGTGTGAGTGTGTGTGTGTGTGTTTACAAAGTGTAAATATAAAGAGAGAGACAGAGACAGAGAGACAGACAGGCAGACAGCACAATCTTATATGTGTGTGTGTTTTGTGTGTGTGTGTTTAAAAAAGTGTAAATATAAAGAAAGAGAGAGAGAGAGAGAGAGAGAGAGAGAGAGAGAGAGAGAGACAGACAGACAGACAGACAGACAGACAGACAGGCAGGCAGACTGACAGACAACACAAACTTGTAATGAAACGTGAAGTATGAAGGGTGACTTACATCCGGATACTGGTCATGACGTCTGCAGTATGTGGCATGCCCATAACAGATGCACTGGCCACCAATGGAGATGTCTTTGATTGAGTAGAAATACTGGAAACAAAGACAGAGACACACCTCTACAAGATGCTATCAAAAAAGTGATATCTAAAATCATAGGCCACCTGCGCACATTAACGAAAGGCGCTGCCGGCACACCACCTCCCAGATCTGGCGTACGTTTCTGTACTCCCAGTTCTTATAGAACTGGGAGTACTTTAGAATGGGAACGAAGAAATGCTGTCTGTCTGTCTGTCCGTGGTCAAAATGTGTTCCACTCGCTCCAGACAAAACTTCTGGGCCGATCTTTCTGAAAATTTGTAGGTGTGTTCATTATGGGGCACGGATGATGCCCGATGTTTTATTTTACCAGAATAGCTGTTACTAACGGCTATAACGGCCCAAAATGGGTTTTCTTCTTTATGGAATATCTCTGAAAGTACTTCGCCGATTTCTTACCTCAGTGACGAATTACATTATGATAACTGTTTGATTGTGACGTTTTTGTTTTTGTTTTTTGTTATGACGCTAATTTGATTGTGTGCGGTTTTTTTTTTTTTTTTTTTTTTTTTCTTTCTTTTTTTTTACACGCGTAGGGCCTATTCCAGATAGATCTAAACTGGGAGTACGTTTATATGCTTTGCATCTTGTATCATTTTACGCCTGGCACTCCACACTGTCATTCTCATGAATGCGACGAGGGGGGATCGTTTTGTGCCATTTTTGACTTAGGTGGTTTGGTGGTTTGTAACGTCTGAAGAAGACAAAATTTATTAATCATGTGTTGAAAGTTCATGTCTTGTTTGTCTTTTGTATTAGATAACCACGGGTTACTTTGTACCTCATAAAATGTCTTCATTTGTTTGTCGCCTTGTTTTCGGTGACGTTGTAGTAACGGAACTGAATAAATTACCTGTAATGCAAGTAATATTATGTAAAAGAATATTTATAGAGCGCTTTTACTCGCAAGAACTCAAAGCGCATATTACAGAAACATGATAAAATACTGATTCTAACTCAAAGCACACACACACACACACACACACACACACACACACACATGCGCGCGCACGCACGCACACACACACACGCACACACGCAGACAAGACACACGAACACGTCAACACAAGCAGACACGCGCACTGAGATAAGTGGACATCGTTAATCGGTCCCGGGGAAAAGGATGTGTCTTTAGGGAGGTTTTAAGAGTCACTAAAGAGTCCGTGTTACGCAGAGAAGATGGCAGACCATTCCCCAGAGCAATTGCCTGGTAAGGGAAAGATTGTTGGCTGAAGTTTTCAAGCGAGCGGTGAGAAGTCGAAGCAGACGAGTAAATTTCGTGTGGAAATCGAATGAAAGAGCAAAAGTTTGGGGCCCCAGTGCATAACTCTTCTATTAAAAGTTACCTAACTGAAGGCCAAAGCTGATTTCTTACAAATTCATTCCAATCTTTGACGAAAAAAAAAAAAACCAACGAAGAGAAATGATCATTAAAATTTTTACAAGAAAGCGAAGGCCGAGGCCGCGAGTGGGCCATTGAGACTTCATCATCATTATCATCCATAGAGTGTCCACAATCATCAAGTTGATTATTCTGACACTTACTAGTTCACAAAGAAGGTGAAGACGGACTTACTAAATTGTACTTATGCCTTCTTTTGTGTTTGCCTTGGAGTTCTGTCGAGAAGATTCATTCTAACGGAAACAGCAGACATGCAGTCAAGGTCGGCCGTGTAACTTCACAAGCTGGAATATCGCGCGTCTCGTGCAAGGGAGAGAGAGACGTTACCATTCGTCAGAAACCCTTTCCATTGTACAGTTGCGCCCCTTGACACATGGCCCGGGAAAGGTGGCGTACAGAACTAATCGTTTCACTAAACAGTAAACAAGTGGGGTAGTCTTTGCTCCCATAAGGAAACCTAACACAGAGTAACTTTTATTCAAGACTGGCACAGCCTTTTAAACTTGAATAAAGTCAGACAAATACAAAGACAAACAATAGTGGTTAACTTAAGGGGGGGGGGTGGGGGGGGGGGGGGGGGGGGGGGGGGGGGGGGGGGGGGGGGGTGGGGGTGGGGGGGGGGGGGGGGGGCAGAAGGTTGAAGATGTAAAAACTGGGAACATGAAATGGGAACAAAATATGAAAACTCTTCACTGGCTGCATAAGGGGAACCATCGCAATCCCTTATGCAGCCAGTGAAGAGTTTTTTTCATATCTCCGATAAAGATGCCTGTTGTCAGACCATGCCCCCATCCATTGAAGTCTTCCAAAGGGGACTTATGCCCTAGGCACCAATTCGAATATATTCCGTCTGTAATCAAACGAAAGACCTGGCTTGGACAAGTTACTGTTCAGTTGACACTCGAGTGTCCTCTAAGCACCAGGACAAATTTACATGTCTTCCTACTTGAAATCTCAGTCACTGCTGCAAAAACCGCTCGTCAGCCTCTAGAAAAGAAAAAAATCCACGGAGTCCAAAGATCACATTTTGATCTCACGTTCGCACCACAATCCCTGATGGACTCAGCTACCACCATCTGAACTGTTTTGGTTCGAAATCATTCCAGTTTCTTGCCCCACTCTCCTCCTTTCCCCAACCTTCTCCTCCACACCCCACCCCCCCTCTCTACACCCCCACCCCAATCCCCACCATCTATATATTCACACCCCATCTAGTGTATATAATATATTTATAACAACGTACAGAGTAAAAAAACACCCCAAACACCATCTCCACCGTCCAGGTACATGTGGACAATCCATATGCACCCCATTTTTTTGTTGTAGGAGTTTCCACCCCCCCACTTCCCATTCCACCACCCCCTCAACGTGTTTTATCATGGGGGGGAACGTGGTTTTGATGCCCTCAAGCACCCCCATCCAAGCAAAAGACTCGCTCTCTACACTTTATCCTTTTCTTACTACTCTCTCTATCTCTATTTCTGTTCGCTTTATCCCTCTATCTGCCTAGATTTTCCTTTTCCCCAACGCAAACACACGCCCCGCGGTGCGCGCGCGCGTGCCACGCACGTAAACACTTTAAACAACGTATCTGTCCCTTCACGTATATGTTTTTATACGTTATTGAATCCTGCGTATTTATTTTGTCTTTCATTTGAAGATCATCAGTCCCTGAAGACACAGTCTATGACACGAAAACGTCGAAGAGTTTTGTTTTTTTGTTTTTTTGTTTTTGTTTTTCTTCTATTTTCAGATTCTTATGAGCATCCTCAAAGACAGAGGCTAGTTTGTAGTGTTGAAACTGGACCTCTTAGTCTTTGGATCTTAAGCAAGCAGGACGAATACAGCATCAAGAACAGCGTAACGCCGTAGTTTAGCGACAACCCTGTTGTGACAGTATGATGAGGACATTCTGCGTTGGGTGTGTTTGTGGTTTGGGTTGGTTCGTTCGTTTTGTTTGTTTGGGGTTAGCTTTTTTTTTTTTTTGTTGTTCCTTTCCTGTGGTGTGTGTGTGTTGTGTGTGTGTTTTGCTTTTTAAACTACGTTTCTTAGCAGATAGATACTTGGAAAAAGGACGGGGGATTTCAGGGGTCGGAGTGTAAAAGACACGGGGGGTGGGGAGGGATCCCCTTTCAGTACGAGATCCATATGCACCCAGGTAGACAAAAAAAGTCGGGAAAGAAAGAAACTCATCACAGTTTTTTGGCCCTCAGAAGGGTACCAAACGGGGCATTCTAGTTTCAAGAGAATTCGTCGGAGAAAGAAAAGAAAGAGAGGGAAGACTCGGAAGAAAAGAAGACAAGGTCAAAAGAGGGAAGAAGTCATAAAGAGACCTGAAAGACACACGTGGACAGAAAAGAGACGAAAGAAGGAAAAAGGGAAAGAGCGATCTGGATCACGTATAATGTGTTTAGGAAAGGTCCTCGCTAGGCTTTTGGAAAGAAATTTGATGAGGGAGGGTACATCTTTGACCGAAAGAGCAGGACTGTGGACTGTTTTGAAGAAGTTCAATTTTGCTTGTTGGTTGAATCTACGAAAAGCAGGGATAGTTGTGCCTCCTTCAAATCAAAGTCGTTTTTTACTTCAAGACGAATCCACAGGCGGTTCGGAGTCTCGAAACAATGAAAACTGTTAGGTGAGGCTTTAGCATGAGGGATATTTGAGAAGGACGAAGTGAGGGAGCGTTTGAACAAACCCTTTGAGGTGTGTGTGGAGCAGCAGAATGTCGCCGAAGGGGCTGGGGAGTGGGATGTGATTTCAAAAATTGAGGAACAGGCGGGTTACCAGGTCTCAGGGAAATTCATGCGAGGCACAAAGTGAGGGAGGGAAAAAGAAAGAGCTGATAGTCCACGATCGAAATAGTTTCAAAAGGTGGTTTTCCTTCAACACATGACTCATTAGTTGACATTGCTCATTTGACTTGATGGTGTGAGTGTTTTCACTTCTTATTGGCCTGAGGACCTTGAGGTCAAGAAGTGCACTTAGAGACGTAAGCTTACATCTGCATCTTCTCTGGTAATGCTGTCGCAGGCAGGCAGTAGTAGTGGGCGAGGTGCGTTTGGGGGTCGTCGTATTTCTCTCTCCGTGCTCTGGCTCCTCTTGAACTTCAGTTCAATTTTGGTTGTTGTTGGTTGGCTGACGATGGGCGTCGGTGTATTTTTTTGCCTCCTCTCCCCAAACTAAAGGCTGTCTTCAGGACCACCAGGCGGCCTTCTTCGTGCTCGGGTGGGGCGATGGTCCTGTGCCGCGTGAGGCCACGCCTCAAGGAGGGAGCAGGACGAAACGTCGCTGGGAGCGCTGCACAAAAACCCTAATATTCGGGGGGTACACACGCAGACTGCGGCCGAAGGGGGTAATTCTTCAGCCCAACCACATAAGGAGTGCCACCATGTCTGCCAGGGCCAGACCATGGCATCCCAGGCCACGGTTGTATCGGCAGTCAGCAGCGTCACATAGCCGATCGCCCCACAGCCACGGCTCCCTCGCCGATTCGCCTACCACCATACTCGCAGGAGCCGTCCCCCGGCGACAGAGAGGCTAGACCCGCTTGTCACCCATCCCCCCCCCCTCCCCTGGAAGGTTGTCTGTCCCCGCCCGCCTTGACACTGACTCTCACATCAGTGTCCTTCAAAGGAGATCTACCACCTCTCCGTCGCCGTCCGCTGCTATGTCACACTCGGAGCGAACTGACATGCTCATACGTACACAGACACTTACATGCCAGACCTCCTTTGGCACATACCTACATGTTTCCGGTCACATGTGAAGGCAAATTAATTATCGGTCCGCCATATCTTTTGGCATATTGCTAATTTGCGGTTAACGTTTATTTACGTCTCTCTCTCTTCTCTCTCAGTCTCTCTCTCTCTCTCTCTCTCTCTCTCTCTCTCTCTCACACACACACACACACACACACACACACACACACACACACAACACACCCACACGCACGCACGCACGCGTGCGCGTTTGAGCACACACATCAGACAAATAAACAGAATAATTCAGCCGAGCATTTTGTTTCATCAAGGATTACTGAATCGCCACACATCATCGCATATACACAGTATTGGTCTGAAGTTCTAATATTAGTTTGTATGTCAAAAAGACAGCAGACTGAAGAATACATAGAACACAACAACACAACATACACACACACGCGCGCGCGCGCGCGCGCGCCACGCACACACACACAAATCCGCCAACCCCACCCTCATCTCTCTTCTTCCTCCGTTCTCCCTCCTCCTTACCCTCTAATCCCACCTCTCCTCCCCTTCCCCTGCCCCCCCCCCCCCCTTCCCGATCCCCCTTCCCTCACCTCGGCCCCTCCCCTTATCCTGTCCCCCCCTCACCCCATCCACCTCTCCATTCCCCTTCTTCCCTTGCCCCGTTTATCCCACTCTTGCCCCCCCCCCCCCCCTTCCCCCGCCGCCCCCTCCCCTTGTCCCAATCTTTGCCCTAGATCCGCCTCAAATTCTCTGAAGAAAAAGGAGAAGGGAGGCAGGGGAGGGAGTGGGGTGGGGTGGGGCGGGAATAGGTATTAGACTCGAACCTTGGACGATCGATCTTCAGTCTAACGCGCCCCCTAGGTCAGCTGCTTCGGCTGACAGAGAAAGCACAGTGGTGTGTGTGTGTGTGTGTGTGTGTGTGTGTGTGTGTGTGTGTGTGTGTGGTGTGTGTGTGTGTGTGCATGTGTACTTACGTACGTAAGTATGTGCATAGGTACGTATGTTTCTGCCTAGCCTTGCTGGAGGACTGAGACTTACCTGCGGGTGACAGAAGGGTCGACATCTTTGTAGGAACTGTATTGCTGGAAGAAACATGGGTCAGCATTGAGGGTTCGAATCTTCAGTAGCCGTAACTGAACATAGCGGGCTGAAGTGAAGTCCTGAAACATGGGAAAACCGGTTACTGTGGTCTACGTAGAACATGTCTGCATAGCAGCAGCAGTCTTTCCAATTGTTCAAACACAGAAAGGATGGGGGGGGGGGGGGGGGGGGGGGGGGGGGGGGGGGGGGGGAGAGAAAAAAGGAAAAGAAGGAAAGAAGTAAAAAGAAACTAAGAAAAAACGGACCCTCCTCAGCCCCCCTCCTCCCCCCCCCCCCCCCCCCCCCCAAAAAAAGGCAGGCAGAAATTAGGAAGGAAATAACGACAGAATCAGATAAGGAAAGTAAGAGAAACAAAATGAAAGAACGAGTGACCGAACAGAAAACAGAAAGAAAGAACATTCATGAAGAAAGTAAGAACTCTTAGCACATTGTTGTTGTTCCGCCATTTCATATTGTGAGAAGTGAGGGACGGTGGGGGAAGGTACCTAGAGAAAGAAGAAAACTGTAAATATGACGAGAGAGAGAGAGAGGAGAGAGAGAGAGGAGAGGGAGGAGAGGGGAGAGAGAGAGAGAGAGAGAGAGAGAGAGAGAGAGAGATTATGTCCCGCTTTGTAACGGCTATGACGGGTTTAGTGTCGAGGCGTTTCAAGAGGGGGGGGTAGTCAAGTTCCAGAATCCTTCTGCCTGAACGGGTGAAGAGCGGAGGGCGAGAACTTCATGTCGTTTGGTAGGGCTGGGAACGTCTTCCATAACCTATACCATGTGAGCGATGTTTGCTAATGCGCTTTTTGTGCCGACTTAAATCCCGCGCACCCCTCCCGCGCCCACCTCCGCTTGTTCAAATGCTGTATGTTTCGGGAGGCAGCCGGGGAAGGGGGGGGGGGGGGGGGGGGGGGGAGGGGGGAGGGGGAGGGGGGGGGGGGGGGGGCGTCGGTGCGAGAGTTAAGAGTTGAGAGAGTGGGGGGCGGGGAGGGGATAGCAGGGGTTGAGGGGTGGGGAGCGTGTTTGGAGGGGGGTTCGTGGGTGCTGATGGGGCTTCAGAACGCCCTGGGGTTCCACGCCTGAAACCTAACCGTCGGAGAGTCAGACAGTCGTGCTATTATTCACATCAGCTACCGCAGAGGGAGACATCAATGGGAGATAGTCACGGTCGTTTAGCTCCACAGGTTATCAGATGGTGTGCGAGATGCAGGTCTGCCGGCTGATAACTCACGGCGGCGGATCGTCACCCTCTCATTATTCACACCGTGGCCTCCTGTGGACGCCATCCCTGACGAGCGAGCCGGCTGCGGCATCAAATGAAGCGAGGAGAAATTGCTGGGCGTGAGACGGAATACTGATAGGGACGTTTCCTTTTTAAAGAGTATTTTGATGGGGAGGAGAAAGAACGAAAGAAACAAAAGAGGGAGGCAGAGAGAGAGAGAGAGAGAGAGAGAGAGAGAGGGGGGGTGAGAAGGGAATGAGCCAGCACTCAAGTCAAGTGAGTGAGTGAGAGAAAGAGGGATGGCTGGAGGAGGCACAGACATGCAGAGAGAGAGAGAGAGAGAGAGAGGGAAAGAGAGAGAGAGAGGGGGGGAGGGAGAGAGAGAGACAGGAGAGAGAGATGGTAGATCACTGAAGCACTCATCAAGCTGCCCAACAATCACACTGCTCCTTCGTTTTACAAACGCAAGGCATAAACTGGCATTCACATACAAGCGTCTACATAATTATGTGCAAACACGCACACACGTAGGCTACATTACAGAGGTGTATGCACACGGTGGCGCATATCTACACACACACACACACTAGCAAACAACCTCTTGTAGGGGCACGCGCGCGCGCGCGCGCGCGCACACACACACACACACACACACACACACACACACACACACACACACACACATGAAACACATATACACACACGCGTGCGCGCACACACACACATACACCCACACGGAGCAGTCAGGCAGTGACAAGTGTATGAACAGACTCACCAGTAGCACTCTGCTGGGCTGGAACACACCTGGTCTTCCGTTCACAATGGACACAAAGATCTGCAGGCAGACCACAGACAAAGCATCCACTGTTACAGATCTCACTGTTTTTACTCCAGTTGTTTGTCACGTTAATTCATTCGTTTATTGTTTCCGTCATCACAAACGTGACGGTGTAAATCATCTAAAAACTGGAACATGCTCGGGCAATGTACGCTCCTTCAAAGGCGCTTACGATACGATAGCAGCATGAGAAACAATTGTTGTCATCAATGTCGTCACAGTTTTGTGTAGGCGGCCACGGCTGAAACAGAATGAGGACGCAGATGACGAAAAGCGTGACATTTATCGTGTATTCTACTCAATTAAGTTTTACTGACAAAAAAAAAGAAAGCAAACAAACAATCTTTTTATTTTGAAACTGACTCTGTGTGCTGTTTTCCCTTTTAATCATCCAAGACACCGATGTGCGTTCACCTATAAGGTCCGATCAAGATGACATCATGTTAACGTACAGTTTGGGATACACTTACAGATAAAATGGGTTAATCGATATTGGTATGGCTGCAAAATCACAGACAGATCACAAGCAGTTACATTGTGTCAGTATAACAACTTTACAGTCTTCGTATGTAACATGAGTAACAGGCTGCTTTGAAAATCACTCAATGAAGGAAGGCGGGCGTCATCACGTTGCTGACAAAAGACACGCCATACACTGTAAAGATGGCTGCACATTGCAAAAAAGCATTCCAGAAAGAACATGTGTTATGCACTGAGTACGCCTACGTTTTATTTGAGAACAGGCAAGTTGTCAGCTGTGCCAGGGCGGTGTAAATGAAAGCGTTCACTTCAAAAGATTAGGACAGACTCAGAATGACTTATTAGCACTGGAACGGTGCATGGGAGAGCGCAGCTATCAACAGGCCAAAGTCGAAAGGATTCTGGATCCACTCTTTGATCAGGATCCACAACCAAAAATTTAAAGGGCAAAAAATTGTGTTTGTTCTAAACATAAGGGGGGGGTGGGGGGGGGGGGGGGGGGGGGGGGAAGGGTCGGTAGGTGTGCTTTCGTTTATGTTTTCATAACTTCTGTGAACAAGTAAGTTTACGCATTACTGAATTGGAACATGGGCTGATCGTTGAAGGCAGAGCAAAAAATCAAACCTCTCATTCTGTTCTCTTACCTCTCCATTTTCCAGGGGATCCAGCTTGGAGTATCTGGACGTGCAGATGACCTCGTCATCACCCAGACTGACCGGGACTCCCACCGTGGGCTGGACTCCGTACAGCCTGCGACACTCATCGTCCGTGGTGGCGAAGTACTGCCAGGGGAGGTAGGTCTGCCCGTCAATGGAGCGCTCAAGTACCCAGTTGCCGGGCCTGGGAGAGTTAGCCGCCTTGACGATGACGTAAGCCACTTGGTAAATCTGAAAGACAAAAATCACCAGTCCTTAACGAAGCACGCGTGCACCCGTGCGCACCCACCCGCTCACCTAACCACGCACACCTCCCTGTCTGTAGTTTTCCCCCCCCCCGAACTAAACAAACACACATGCAACAATAATTCTCCCACAAAAGGGTGAGACCATATAACTTATTTTTGCTCGAACACTTATGATCCTTTGCTGGAGTCTTTTCTATTTCTTCACATACACACACACACACGCGCGCGCGCTCACGCCCGCGTACGCACATCCCAAACGAGAGCAAACACGACGATGACGTCAAGGAAAGACTGCTTGAAAAAAAAAAAATTGGATCAGCGTTGAAGGATGAGAGTGACGGGCAGGGGCGGGGGGGGGGGGAGGGAGGGGGGGGGGGGGAGAGCGAGGGGGGGGAGGGGGGGGGGGGGGGGGGGGGGGGGGGGCGAGGGGGGTATGTGTGTGTGCAGAGACGGCAAAATGACTGTCCCGAGTGTTCCATTCTTCTCCCTCTTTTGGACCTCGGTATGCGAAATATCAGCAGAAGAAACGGGCACAAGGTCTTGATGAAACGTTCGAAAGTTCACAAAGAGTACAGCGCAATAGTTCTAATAATGACGTGTAAACATGACAGAAAGCCCCGTAAAAAAAAAGTTTCACATTGAAAATGAAATTGGTCTCATCTTCGGCATTTGGTTTGAAAACAAGACAGGTGTCACTGGAGAGAGAGAGAGAGAGAGAGAGAGAGGGGGGGGGGGGGAGGAGGAGGAGAGAGGGAGAGAGAGAGAGAGAGAGAGAGAGGGAGAGAGATTAGCCCGGGGGGTGGGGGGTGGGGGGGGGGGGCACTGCGCATCACACGCACACAATGTTACTTAGGAGTGCACGCTTACGATAACTTGAGCAAACGCATGTACATATTTAAAAAGCGCGAATAAATCGATAACGTTCTTCAATGTGACGGAATCCTGGAAACGCTATATGTACAATTTCAGTGCGGAGACCACACACTGTATATCCCCCTGACTTCACTAACCCCCCGCCTCCTACCCTCCAGCTCTCCCCCCCCCCCCCCCCCCCCCCCCCCCCCCCCCCTTCTGTATCTGTTGCCAATAATAGCCCGCCCAGCAGCCAGAACATTAGTACAATCTACTTCATCATTCACATCCCCTCAGGCTTTATTTTCTTTTCAACACTGGAGGTGCCCCCCACCCCCTCTCCCCCTTCCCTCTCCAAAAGAACCCTAATGACCTCTGCTGAACCTTAATCCCTGTGGGCAAGGGCCCACCCAAGACCCGGGCAGCCCCTCAACTGAGATGTTCTCTCTCTAAAACGGCTGTAATTCATACTGACACAGTAAGCCGGGAGGATTTGAAGCACATAGGGGTCAGGGGCAATTTGCGGCCGCTGGAAGAGAGAGAGAGAGAGAGAGAGAGAGAGAGAGAGAGAGAGAGAGGGAGACGCAGAAGAATATTTTGTGTACAAATCTTGAAAGAATGAATTTCGACCTGATGGTTTAAACACAAAGTAATTAACAATGGTCACTAATCAGTTGTACATAAAAACTAACAAGTCGATTCGTACAGCAAACTACACAAAAACTAACTAGTCGAGTCGTACAGCAAAATTACACAAAAACTAACAGGTCGATTCGTACAGTAAAACTACACAAAAACTAACAGGTCGATCCGCACAGCAAAAGTACACAAAAACTAACAGGTTGATTTTTAACGAAAATTGGTGGAAAAGGTGGAACGTGGTCCGAGGACGATATTGCAACGAATTCGGTTTAACATGCCAGAAATACTACCATGCTGGAAACATTATCGTAGTAGTGCTAACAGCTCTGAATACTACGGTAGTGTTTTTCGCGTGCGTTACAGAAGCACTGTCTTCATGCGGCTAGAAGTGTAGCCAACACGCTCACCCAGCTACTCAAGCAAAATGCAAATAACCCACGCTTTTCCAAACCGACGGTTCCACAGACTTCGACTTTCTCCGCTAATTTCGACGAACTGATTTTAGTCTGAGAAACCCGTCTGCACATAGAGAAATTCTTAGCACTTAAAACAACTCTTTAAGCCATTCTGTTTGGTTTTGTGGTGGACGAGTGAGGGGGGGGGGGGGGGGGTGGGGGGGGGGGGGGGGGGGGGGGGAGCTAAAGGGACACTACTCCAAACTAATCTCTCCAACTCGCAGAAGTTGATTCAGATCATCCCCTTTCCCGTTGCCTATATCATAGTTTTCTATGGTAGTGTTCTTAGCGTTAATGGGTGGTGTCGGTGGCGGCTCGAAGGCAGAGTGTGTGCAAGCGCGTGTGTGTAAAGACAGTTGTGTGTACGGCCAACGCCACAGGCACTACAGCAGTTTTGACAGCGCGGGCTGCCGAACGCCGTACTATGATTCTTCATGCGAAGAGTGATTCTGGCGGTTTTTACACTGGACCAAACAAAGGAGGGAGAAAGGAAAGGGCGTATGGCCTTAATGAATAGGGGGTGGATAGGTGTAAGGATCCACCCGACATTGGGCAAAAGTCTGCGTTCACCTGAGTGCAGATTTCCTAGTTGTTGTTTTTGTCTCTTGTTGTTGTTGCTGTTGCTGTTGTTGTTGTGTTGTTGTTGTTCCTGTTCCTGTTCTTATCATTGTTTTAACCTCGTCATCTGGAACCAATGTTCAAGTCATCCAAGTCGAGGTCATGTTTAATCCACTCAGAAATCCTGCGTCCATCGACATCGTATGACGCCTTTAAGATATAGGCTATGTACCAAATCGCAAGACATCTGCAGTGCGGACAGGACATCTGGATAACCCCTGAAGAGACAAGGGCATCTCTTTGGCGTAAGTGCGGAATTCATTGGCCAGGGGTCCTGTCCTAAGGACTATACATACGCAGATTTAAACAAAATTTCCTTTTGTTTTTGTTGGTATACGAAACTGATTTTCTTACTATGGTTGTTGTGGACGTTTCAGTTTATTTCATTCAGCAAACGTCAGTATGTATCAGTATAGGTGAGCTTCACAATATCTGCTACGAAAGAACGAAATAAATACTATGGTCGTCCCTTTTTGGAGGCGGTGGTGGGGTGGAGATGGGGTGGTGGTGAAGAGTTTGTATTGTTTTCATATTTTGCCGCCACTTTCTTTTCTGCTTTTTTGTGTGCAACACGATTCATGGTAGATGGTTCCAAACAAATGAATTAAAGCAACATACGTTGCCGGGACACTTTTTGGAAATCCTGGGTGCCGCAAAAGCAAGGCTCACATGTGTCACTGAGCTTGTCAGAAAACATCACATGCGGTGGCGTTTGCGTATGTGTGGATGGTCACCGATGGCGCAGACACGTTGAGTCGGCACCCAAGGCTTGACTAGCGGGTTGCGTCGTGCTTAGTCTATTTAATAACCAGGACGGACCAGCGGAAGAGTGTGCCACCAAAGTAAAACCACAGGGTGTACGTGGGGGGAACATCGTCAGGATGAAACATAAGGAAATATGGCATGGAAATCCGTGGCGAGAATTTAAAGTTGACGGCAAGCCAGAACACCATTATGAATACTCTATAACTGTCCATGGTTAGATTACCTGGAATCCATTATCAGCAGTGAGGGATCGGAACCAGAAGTCCTCTCAAGGCCAGCGACGACAACCGCAAACACAGTTCAGGTGAACACTGTGCAAGAAGGACAATGCCATGAAACACAGGATCAGGCTCCTGCACGCGCTGGTGTATATTTCACCTTCCTGTGCGAGATACAGACCCCTCAAATGGAGTTGGAAAGAAGAATCTAAGCCACGGAAATGACATGTCATCACAAGATACTAAACATCAGATACACTGCACTGGTCACATCACCAATCAACACATGCGTCAATCCATCAGGCAGCACAAGAGCCAAACGAAAAGCTGTTGACATCAATCAGGGAAAGTAAACACAACGTTGGTACAGCCATGCTACACGATCCAATGGCCTTGTTAAAACAAACCTCAGAGACGCTTTAAGAGGATGGAGAAGGAGGGGAAGATAGTAAAAGACAATGAACTGACACCGTTGCAGAGTGGACGGGGAAGGCATCTGCAGAGACCCAAGTCTAGGCACACAGCCAACAGAACTGGAGGTACCTGGTGAACTGTTCTTCCGTGTGGTGCCCCACTGACGTGACTCTGCGTGAGGTAAATGGACAGGAAGAGGAAGACACACTGCAGTCTACGTGACGTGACTCTGTATGAGATAAATGGACAGGAAGAGGAAGACACACTGCAGTCGACGTGACGTGACTCTGTATGAGATAAATGGACAGGAAGAGGAAGACACACTGCAGTCTACGTGACGTGACTCTGCATGAGGTAAATGGACAGGAAGAGGAAAGACACTGCAGTCTACGTGACGTGACTCTGCATGAGGTAAATGGACAGGAAGAGGAAGACACACTGCAGTCTACGTGACGTGATTCTGCATGAGGTAAATGGACAGGAAGAGGAAGACACACTGCAGTCTACGTGACATGACTCTGTATGAGGTAAATGGACAGGAAGAGGAAGACACACTGCAGTCTACGTGACGTGACTGACTCTGTATGAGGTAAATGGACAGGAAGAGGAAGACACACTGCAGCCTACGAGGAAACGTTCAGGGATGTTGAAAAAAAAAATGTGATTTTATTGGAACTAATAACATTCATTTGATGTGATCCATTCGTGTATTGTGATAGATTGTTTAAGGTCGGTCTTTGAGTTTCAGAAGTTCGCTTGGTGCGGAATTTTAACCTGGGTTACACATAGCTCTGGTATTGAAATGTTTTTAGCCCTTACACGGCTGACGTGGTCGGCTGGGCTATAAACAGTATGACTTGACTTGACTATCTGCTCAGTGAACTGAATTCAGCATCTGTTTGTTGTGAAGCGGTTCCTCAGTCTCTACGTTTATGTGCTCCACCGGTGTTACATGCCGGCAAAACAGACCTTGCGAAATCAAAAGGCCATCATTTGCATGTGTCTCCTTTAAAGAAACTTTTACTATGGTACATTTTCATGGTCTTTCTCCAATTCAGCTACAAAATTTTTCTCCCGTTCGTCTTTTCTAAGGGCACATTGTATTTGTGCCCCCCCCCCACCCACCCCCCACCCCCCGCGCCCCTCTCTCTCTCTCTCTCATTGACCTCATCCCTCACCCATGGTATTTTCGCCCTTGTCTCATCTTTTCAAAGATCTTTTGTGACGAGATTACCTTCGAGTCGAAGAGAGGCCGCCGGTGAGGTAGCTAGGTACCCAGCCTGCCACCCAACTAAACACAGTGAGACCCTAAACCTTTTGTACGGCCAGACGGCGACCTATGGCAGATTTAGTATGTGCCAAGTTAAGTGGCGGTTGGAAGGGCAAAGGGGGTTGGATGGGAAGGGTGGGAAGTGGGGGCGGCGGGAATAAGGAGGAGGCGCAGAAAGAGCTTGAAGAGGGTACATAAAGGAAGTGTGTGTGTGTGTGTGTGTGTGTGTGTGTGTGAGAGAGTGAGAGAGAGAGAGAGAGAGAGAGAGAGAGAGAGAGAGAGAGAGGAGAAGCAGGGTTGGAGAATGGCGAAGTAATGGTGACTGTTTCATGCAACCGTGTCATTTAAGATTTCTCTCAAGAGATATCACTGCGTGAATATTGATACTGAGCCCGTTTAGTGTACAGAATAATAGTTACCGGGTCAGAACATCTGGACAGGATATAGAGAACTGGGGCTGTAAATATATTTCCATTTAAATTAAGATGTACCAGTACATAATTATACTCCCTTCACTTTATATTTCTGTCATTAGGCTTTAAATGTGACTCCTTTCTCGTTTCACTCCATCTGAGATACTTTCACAAAAGTAACGATATCAGCAGCAACAGCAGCAGGAACAGAGGAAACAGCAGCAGTAATAACAAAACAACAACAAACACAACAACAATAATAATGATAATGCCATCAAGAGAGTGACATTCATATAACTGCATGGTCTTCGGTAAGGATGAGTTGCTCATGCCAAATATGGAATTTAAGATGATAACCGTGAAGATCAATGACTACGACCTCATCAAGGAAACACAAACAAAGACGGGAAGAAAAGCAATCGGCAGGAAGTGAATCGAAGAAGCCGACAGAACGAGTCCCAGGCGGGGGACCGGGCAAGGTTTAGCGAGCTTTACATTCGTGCAGACACCACGCAGTCACGACCAGAGGTACTTCAACCCGAAGCACTTTGAAGGAAAAGTTAAGACTGCGAACCCCCAGTGCAAAATACTAGTCAACCATTGAAAAAGGAATGCTTCATTCCATCTCCATTGAAAGAGGAATGCTCCACTCCCACCTCCCCCCTCCCCACCTTCTCCCTCCCCCCCCCCCCCCCCCCCCCCCCCCCCCCCCCCCCCAATCCCCGATCCCCGACTGCCCTCCCTTACTTCTAGTCGCTTCATAATGCTCTGAACTTAACCCTACCACCACAGCGAGGCTCTGAACGTAACTCTACCACCACAGCGAGGCTCTGAACTTAACTCTACCACCACAGCGAGGCTCTGAACGTAACTCTACCACCACAGCGAGGGCTCTGAACTTAACTCTACCACCCACAGCGAGGCTCTGAACTTAACCCTACCACCACAGCGAGGCTCTGAACTTAACCCTACCACCACAGCGAGGCTCTGAACTTAACTCTACCACCACAGCGAGGCTGTGGGTGTAGGCCTAACCCACGTTACTGTGGGTCTTCTCGGGGCTCTTCTCCTTCACCACTGCTGGCTACGTACATCCTTGGTTCAGCCATTTTGTGATTCCACTACTTCTACCCCCGCAGCTTCTGCTGACGCTGGTGCTGACATTGCTCCTTATTGCAGCAGCCTGCTGACGCTGGTTGACGTTGCTATACTGCAGCCAGGTTTTATATTGATTATGAACTACTGTCTTAGACTGCATCCGTCAACATTATTTATCTGCTTGTGCTGCTGCAACGACGACTATACTGGTTGCGGTCTTGTTGTCACCAGTACCATTACTACACTTCATGTTGCTGCTGACGTTAATGCTGCTATCTCCAATTTCGATGTTTTGAATGTAGTTTTGGATTTTCAAAAAAACGCGTGCCCATACAGACGTACGCACAACCACTAAAGTATTTATGCAGAGAGACAGAGAGAGAGAGAGAGAGAGAGAGAGAGAGAGAGAGAGAGACAGACAGACAGACAGACAGACAGAGAGTTCACACCAATACATTCTAGTCTGCGAAGTTTTCTGCCACTCAAAAAGATTGCCCACGATAAGTGTGTGTGTGTGTGTGTGTGTGTGGGGGGGGGGGGGGGGGGGGGGGGGGGGGGGGGGGGATGCTGCTCATGAGATCCCTTGACATCTAATTCACAAGTATGCCTTGGGCTTACTCTTGATTCGTGCCCCATTCCCGCATCCCTGCAATGCTATCACACAAACTTTTATTGCATGGTCAATCCTGAAACCGTGACAGTTTTCACAAATCTCCACTCCCTCCTTCTGCTCCCATCAAACAACAACACAACAACAACAACAACAACAGCAACAGCAGCAACAACAACAACAGCAACAACAACTAAGAGGGCACACAGGAGAGCGCAGACCTCCGACAAGGTCGAACAGATCCAGGATCCGCTTTTCGAATCTGTAAATGATCACAAAACTATTTTCATCTGCCAAGTGAAGTAATAAGTACAGACTGAAAGTGTAAATTTCCATGTACTTTTAGGAAAAAAAAGGTGTACAAAATGCTTCCAAATGTCAACTTCTATACACCTGAAAAATGTTAATATTCCCTGAAAAAGTGTTTCTTCATGGCAATACTTCACTCACATGCTCCCTGTTAAGTTAACAATTGTAACGTGGCAGATTCTGGATTCGCCCTAGCACCCAGATCTGCTCAAACATCTAATGGGTTCGTCTTTCAGACACATTCCTCCATTCTACGAGATGCGATGAAAATCAGCCACAATCCTTTTTGCACGATTATGAGGAAACACATGCAGCAAAACACCACAACAAACGTGGGTGAAAACAGAGCTGGTATGCAGAGGATGAAAATTATCCACTGACAATGAATGGCAAGGAAAATGACAGTCATTGAGTAGTGCACAATGAAATACAAGACTTAACAGATCCGGAGGATCGGGAGGGGGCGGAGGTGGGGGAGGAGAGTGAGAAGAGAGAGAGAGAGAGAGGGCGGGGGAGGGGGAGGGGAGGGAGGAAGGGGGAGGGGCGAAGCGGTCCAATCAGAAGCATTTCTTACTGTTGACGATGTTTACCATGTTGACTCCAGAAGAAGAAAAAAAAGCAGGTCACTGATAGAAGTAAACAAAAAAAAAAAAAAAAGGACTGTGCTTATCCGAGTCTGTACAACTGAAAACCGTTCTATCTGTCTCCTTTCAGCTTCTTCTTTGACAACTCCACTCAAAGTCATGCATGGTCACTGCTGAACAACTGTCACTGAACGCATCCCATTCCCTCCTCCATCCTCTCACTCTTTCCTTCCCCCTCTATGCTCGCCCCCCCCCCCCCCCCCCCCCCCCCCCACACACACACACACACACACGAAGGTATGGCATATGCACGCACGCGCACACGTACGTAAATAAACACGCACACGCGCGCGCGCGCACACACACGCAGTCTCTCTCTCTCTCTCTCTCTCTCTCTGTCACACCACACACACACACACACACACACACACACACACACACACACACACACACACACACACACACACACACGCACGCACGCACGCACGCATGCACACACACACGAACGCATGCATGCACGCACACATACACGCACGCACGCACACCATTACCACAACCACCGCCGTTACCACCCACCAAGAATAGATGTGAAAGAAAGCAACAGCCATTCATAAATTCTCAAGTATGGGAGAGAGAGAGAGAGAGAGAGAGAGAGAGAGAGAGAGAGAGAGAGAGAGAGAGAGAGAGAGTATCCTGCCTAGTCTTTTGGTCTGATTTTCTTTCTCTGTCTGTCTGTCTCTATCTGTCTCTCTCTTGAACAAGTGAATGAGACTGAAATGTCTATATTTCTTGAAGAAGAGAGACAGAGTGACATTGATTACAATATGCTTTCCCTTCTCTTGCTTCCTCGTCTCCAAAGACACATATCGACAACGACACACACACACACACACACACACACACACACACACACACACACACAGGCGTTCGCACGCGCGCGCACGCGCACGCGCGTGCCTGTCAGTGGAAATC
>JADBJO010000016.1:632500-657500 GCA_016801955.1 Conus betulinus
CTGAGTTGGAGGTGGGTGAGGACGGGCAGGTGGAGGAGATGGGGGTGAATGGTGCTGGGGGCGCTGTTGAGGCATGGAGCGAGAAGGGGGGGTGGGTGGACGGAGTGTCCTTAGGGGTGGGGGGTTGGGTGGGTGGGTAGGGTGTCTTCAAACCGGTTTTGATCGCGGGGTGTGTAAAGTGCCGCATTAAACGTGCGCTCCAGACCGAAGCGCTGACAAAGGTTGTTTCGTGGGGTCAGGTGGGATACAGGTTCAAACGGAAAAGATCGGCTGCAGTGAAACTCGAGCAATAGTCTTCCGAAGGTGAGGAAAACAGTTCCACTCGGTAGCGATGTCATGGTCCCGCTGTACCGTAGTAAATCGGGACCGAGCCACACAATTTGTTCAAAGGAGAGTAGGCTACAACTGTTTGCATGCTGCTGCTGCCGTTTTCATGGAAAAGTCAGACAGAACGTTAAAGAGAAATTCATAATGTTAAACGACGAGTTTGTAATCAGATGCTGCTGGGTTCGAACTTCGCTGGCGCTTAGCATACAAACTGCCCTCAATGTTGTCGTTCGGATGGGAAGGGTGTGGTTTAAATTAACCCCCACCCCCTCCAATCCTCTGTCCTGTCTGTTACAATGATCATGAATGGAATCAAAAAAGAAGGGAGTGGGGGGCGAACGGCATGGGAGACAGAACGGCAGGAGGAAGGAAAGAGAAAGGAAGGAGGGTGGTGGTGGTGGGGGGGGGGGGGGGGTGGGGATCAAAACATAGCAGCCGACCCTTCACCAAGCATCCCCCCCCTGCCACTAACGGCGATTACAGGTCATCCAGTTGCCACTCCTTGCATGCCAAAATCTTGCATTCAGTTTCCTCACGTTGAAAATCACGCCTCACTTTGTTTCCTTCAGTCGTTGTTTTTGTGGGTATCACGAATTTTCGCACATACATTTTTCTCTGCCATATGTCTCAACATACCCCCTGCCCTCCCCGCGTCCAGCACACATAAAATCCTTTGTTGCCACACATATCACAAAAAAAAACAACATCCCTCTGAGTTTTGTAACTGGCGCTGTGTGGTCGGTTGGGATACAATAAACTGACATTGAAAGATCTCGCACCATCCATCATCCCTTGATGAGTCTGAACAAAATCAATCTTGCCCGGATCTTAAACTAGCTGAAAAGAGAAAATGGTCATGTTAAAGAAAGGGGGTGGAGGGGGGGAGGGCTTTTACGAGTTCTTCTGGAATATCATCTGTCGCTGTCTCCCAAATTTCATTAAATCTAAGCATTGACATAAAAAGGAAATCGTAGTTGGTCACTATTGGTTCTTGAACTGCAATTCTGACTGCCACGGAAGATTTTCAGTCGGCTTATATGTTCTAACGACATTGACAGCAGATCATGAGGGGGGAAACAAATCTCTAGATATTCGAGATCAAATGTTTCAGACATATTCCACCGCTCACACATGGATGTGTACTGTGAAGCAGCAAGTCAGTAATGACCGTGACCGACCAGGACCACTCATCGTGGGTTGTTACACGCCGTCCTCTTGCCTGGCACTGACACGTTGTGTGCCACGACTCCCTGAGACCACCCTACAGGGTACAGTGGAGGGTGGACGTCGCAGGGAGCATGGAAGAAGTCCCGGGGGGGACGACGTGGATGACCAGAACGTTGACCAGAAGGTGTGTACTGCTGAGACTTGAGGGCTACCAGAATCCCACCCAGGCTTCCCAAGCTTCTCACCTCAGATCACTGGTGACGGTATGCATGATTGAACTGTCAGCGTCAGGGCAATTAGAGACAGTTATACAAAAGCCCCGCGCACCCTCTCGTCCCCTGTACCCTTTTCATTCCCCTTCCACCCACACATACACTCACATAAAGCATCCTCCTTCCACCCCCATTTTCGTGCTCTTTAAAAAGGACCTAACACACAATATGTATAGTATTAGAAAATGGAAAGAGTCCA
Organism: Conus betulinus; assembly: GCA_016801955.1. Classification (NCBI taxonomy): domain Eukaryota; kingdom Metazoa; phylum Mollusca; class Gastropoda; order Neogastropoda; family Conidae; genus Conus; species Conus betulinus. The sequence goes on from JADBJO010000016.1 coordinate 634,466, forward strand.
GTATAATCGAAGAACCATTAAAAATATTGTGAGATATGTTAAACTGTGTGTGTGTGTGTGTGTGTGTGTGTGTGTGTGTGTGTGTGTGTGTGTTGGCGTGCATGTGTGCGTACATGCGTGCGTGCGTGCGTGTGTGTGTGTGTGTGTGTGTGTGTGTGTGTGTGTGTGTGTGTGCGTGTGTGTGTTGTGTTGTGTTGTGCTGTGTTGTGTTGTGTGTAGTCTCATCACTCGTGTCCTCTCAGTGATGCAGTCTCACGCTGCTCATTCCGGCATCCCCATCTCCAGCCTTACACAAGACTGGCCCCATCGCCCTCAGCACCGTCAGGGGAGCAACAACGACCAGGCTGCCACGAGGTAACCCATAACAGGACATACTGCACTGCTGGAGGGTCACCTTGACGGTGTTCAGTGCTGCTTGTTCGGCAACACGCACAAAGACATCACCCCCACCATACTTTCTACTGACGACAAGAGTTGGGTGGTCGCTGAACGCAGCGTGAGTGAACACCGTTTCCCGCCCCAACCGTCACCTCAGGAGGGGGGTATTTATAAATACTGATCCGTAGGGACAAAGTGAGCGACGAACAGCCTGACCCGTGACACCGACTTCCTCTGCAGCTCTGTCCATCTCCTCTGACACATCCGTGCAAACACTCTTCCACCTGGTGTCAACACCTATTGTGACAACCTGTCACCTACACTCCCTTTTCACCCACACACCCCCCCTCCCCCCTTTCCTCATCTGCCCGTCTCACAGACATGTGTTCAGTCAGAGCTACTTCTCCATTGCTGCACGTATTGTCTCCAGTCTGAACAATTTGCTCTCACGTATTTTGTGTGTTCCAGTCTGAACAATTTGCTCTCTTTCATTATTTGTATGTGACTCAGTCTGCGCTGCTTTACTCTGTTAGCTGCCCTGTTTTGTGCAGTCACTACTACTTCCCCTGTTTTTTGACTACATGTGTTGTTCACACAACACTACTTTCCCCTCTTTTTTATTACATGTGTTGTTTCACACAACACTACTTTCCCCTGCTTTTCACTACATGTGTTGTTGTTCACACAACTACACTACTTTCCCACTACTTTCCCCCCTTGTTACTACATGTGTTGTTCACACAACACTACTTCCCCTTCTTGTTACTACATGCGTTGTTCACACAACACTACTTCCCCCTTCTTGTTACTACATGCGTTGTTCACACAACACTACTTCCCCCTTCTTGTTACTACATGCGTTGTTCACACAAACACTACTTCCCCCTTCTTGTTACTACATGCGTTGTTCACACAACACTACTTCCCCCTTCTTGTTACTACATGTGTTGTTCACACAACACTACTTCCCCTTCTTGTTATTTACGTGTTGTTCAGACAATACTACTTTCCCCTGCTTTTCACTACATGTGTTGTTCAGACAACACTACTTTTCCCCTTTGTTTTTTTTAAAATTTTTTTATTACTTACATGTGTTGTTCAGACAATACTACTCTCCCCCTGCTTTTTACTGCATGTGTTGTTCAGATAACACTACTACTTTTCCCTGCTTTTTACTGCATGTGCTGTTCAGATAGCACTACTTTCCCCTGCTTTTTACTGCATGTGCTGTTCAGATAGCACTACTTTTCCCTGCTTTTACTGCATGTGCTGTTCAGATAACACTACTTTTCCCTGCTTTTTACTGCATGTGCTGTTCAGATAACACTACTTTTCCCTGTTTTTTGATTCATGTACTATTCAGATAACTCTAGTTTCCCCTGCTCCCGCTTCTACCCTTCCCCCCCCCCCCCCCCTCACCTTCTTTCCCCCCCCCCCCCCCCCATTTAAAAAAGAAAACGTATTGTTCTACCAATCCGAGCCATTCGGCAGTGAAAACTTAATCAGTACCTCTGGCTTCTATGGGTTGTGAGGCTTGTGAGAAGTGCATAATTCTACGCCACACTCCGGCGGGACAGCGCAGCCCGGAATGTCAATGATCGCATGATATAGTTTGTGGTCTGTGTTTTCTGTCTTCCAGATGGGCATTCGAAGATGGCGTTCAACGCTGTGTACTAGCGGGCAGCTGACCCACTGGACAACGCCTCAGAAGAAAGAGAATTTTGGGTTTGTATGACAGCCTCGTGCATGGCGGATTTTTTTCGTCTGTCTTTTTTTTTTTCCCCCATTGACCTTAGGCGGTGATCTGAGAACCGATCTGTCGGGGGAGAAAAGAAATGGTGGTCCTGTGTGCAGCACGCACACACCGCACGTAAAAGAACCCACGGCAAAAATTCAGATGTCGGTGACGCTGTACAACGGCGATGCACTATATGGTACAGCACTGACACAGAGAGAGAGAGAGAGAGAGAGAGAGAGAGAGAGAGAGAGAGAGAGCAGTCCTGATGATGCATCTAGAGAAGACAATACTGAGTGCACGTATTACTTATCACCTGTTAAGAGTTTATACAGAAATATTTCATGTCGTGATGACGCCAAACGGGGAGCCCAAACTAAGTCGTTCGCCGAGTTGGTTTTAAACTGCAAGGCCCGTTACACTGCGTAAATGTCTGCTACAGTGTGGCTCACAGCCTTTGACAGAGGGGATCTGTTCAATAAGACCATGCTGCGGCCTTCGCAATATGTAGCAAATGAGCAGGAAGGTTGAGAACATGCACCCGATTCTGTGTTTAAGTGATATAAACTAAACGAAAAACAAACAAGCCATACAGCAGATAACTGTTCATCGCCTGATACCTGATGAACAGGCCTACAAAAGACATGTAACGTTTGACCAGAGTGATGCAATTTAGGGGCCAGATAAGTTATTTAAGGTATGATCATTGTGCATATAACGGGGAAACGCTGAGGTCCCCTTGAATGCGGGAATCACAATTTGGAACGGGTAAGCCGGACCAGTCGACATTACGGCACGACCCACCTGCCAGCCAATGCACAAGGAATACGCAGACGAGTACTCTCAGGAATCGCAGAATCATTCAAGCTTTGGCCGGCTTCCAGATGAGCACTGCCAACAGGAAGAATAATTTCAAGAAAACGGATTGTTTATATTTTTGCTACCGCTTTTGTTGATAAATCGCATGGAGGCGCTAACCGAGTCTGGTGTATTAAATACACACACACACACACGCACACGCACACACACACACACACCGCACACACACGCACACACACACACACACACACACACACACACACACACACACACACACACACGCGCGCGCGCGCGCGCATGCACGCACAAACGCTGTGTGAGAGAGAGAGAGAGAGAGAGAGAGAGAGAGAGAGAGAGAGAGAGAGAGAGAGAGAGAGAGAGCATGAGTTTGTATGTGTTTGTACTGGTAAATATCACCTTGTCCCTTAATAACCCACTAAGAATTACTGGCTAGAGTCAAGCGCAGTGAGGCTGAAGCAATTTACTGACTAATTCTCCAGGTCCGTTATCAGCGCCAACTAAGACCAGGGGGCACTACTACTCCCGACTACTTCCTCTGAATGGCAGAGAAACGGCGCCACCAGCCAGTGTACACCGTGAGCCACTGTTGGGGTAAAGAGGCAAATCAGCATAGGGGAGGGGGGTTATTAACCAAGTTCCGGCCAGTCGATTGAAAGGTACTGGCCCCCATCTTTTACTTTAAAGTGACTGGCCTGGAATTAAGGGAAGAGTGGGGTGGTTTACTGGAGGGGGACAGGACAAACGCTGGGTTTGGAGAATTTGCATTGGAGCCAAGAATACATGGGACCTCCACCCTGTGATCAAGCATAGAGACGCATTGGAAAAATGTGTGGGGTTCGGTTTAAAAAAAAGACATATCACTGTGGCCACTGGCGGAATGTGTACTATATTCTTCACTACCCTCAAATTGTCAGTATGAGTGAACTCCGATGTTTGATGTAATTTCTGTTGGTCTGTGTGGAAAGGAGTGGTGTAAGCAGGTTACGAAGTTTGTCATGGCTTTTTTTGTTACTGCGCCACCCACGCTGTACAGTGTGAACTGCTATTGGAGTTTATCAGTGAGGCACGGTCTTCGAGTCGAAAAAAAAAAAAGCAATGGACCAAAGACTTCTACCTTAAACGTTTCTGATTTAGTAATGGAGGAACGATATATTGTCGGACTGAACTCAAGCAATAATAATAATGTCAAACAAAACAAAAATCCAAGAGACTTTTTCCCCGTGATGAAAACTCAAACAGTTTGAAACGCGGCTCAGTCGTTACTCCGACTAGCGAGAAAGATGGATAGAAAGACTCATTCGCTTTCACAACCTTTACTGAAATACCCAGAGCTTGCATTCTTCTTTTCTATTTTGGGGGACACTGCACACTTGACTCTTCTTCGTGAGACGGACCTGGTTCTCTTCAGACCAATCGTGAAATGTCATCTAATTCTTAATATGTTATCATCATTGTCTCTCAACCTCCTCTTCAACTAATTACAGAGACTCCGACTGCCAAACAACATGCTTACTTTCCGGCTCTTATTATCTAATTATCTGTTTATCTCTCTCTCTCTCTCACACACACACACACACACACACACACACACACACACACACACACACACACACACACACCACATGTTAACATTAACACCCCTCTCCCCCGCAAGTACCCTCTCCCGTCTTTTTTTCTGGGACAACAACGCCAAGGTTCCATTTGTGTACAACTGCAGTCTGTGTGTGGGGAGTTGTGTTGTTGTTGTATTGTTGTTGTTGTTGTTGTCGTCGTACCCTGGCTAAAAGACTCCAGGGATCATCAAAACAGCTGAAGTATTTGAACACTATAGTACAACTGCATCAGCTGGAACACAGTGGTTTCTCAAGAGAAGTCAGGGGACACCTTGATGGCTTGCAACGGGTGGAAAGAATGCTGGGAACAGGTGGAGGAGGAGTAAGGTTACACACGGCAGCTGACGTCGATGAGCTGAATGCGTGTCACATTGTTAGGTGTGTGAACTTCATTTCCTGGTTATCCAGGTGTGTGTGTTTGTGTGTTGTGTGTGTGTGTGTGTGTGTGTGTGTGTGTGAGTGTGTGAGAGAGAGAGAGAGAGAGAGTGAGAGAGAGAGAGAGAGAGAGAGTGTGTGTGTGTGTGTGTGTGTGTGGGGGGGGGGGGGGGATCCACATACGGGACAGAGGTGAGGGGATAGAGTTTGGTGGGTGGGGGGGGGGAGGGTAGGATATAGTGGGAAGTAGAAGAAGGGAATGAAAGTGCGATTGACGACTTGAAATGGAACAGAATGGTTTGGCACTAAACACACACACACACACACACACACACACACACACACACACACACACACACACACACACACACACACACACGCACGCACGCACACAGGGCATGTCTACACAACCCTGCGCTGAAGGAATTAAAAAGCAAAAGTGTGTTGCAGTGAAGCCGAAGCACAGGTCTGTTATCAGCGCCAACTCAGACAAGGGGGGAACTACTCCCAACTACCAGCACTAAATGGCAGACAGAGGGCGCCATCCACAATATATTGCGAGTGACTCTTCAGGTAAAGAGGTGAATCAGCTTACGGAAGGAAAACAAGAGTGGGTGGAGTTAGGCGTTGAGGGTTTTTTAACAAAATTATGGCCACTCCACTTCAAGCCTTGTTTACCCCATCTTTACCTGAACCTATCTGGCCTCAAATTATTGCAAAGAATGCCTGAGAAAGTGGACGGTGACAACATTTTTTTTTCTTTTTTTAGAGACTTAGCGAGCTAGCTGAGAAGGTACCCAGCTTCTGCCTTATGATCTTGTTCTGGAATGGATGGAAAACTACGCTGGCCACTCTGAAAGACTTCATATTTGTCGCTTGAGAATATCTGTAGTTTTCATGTCAGTCAAATGTAAGGTTCATTCATTCTGATCTTCTCTGCAAAAACCTATGAGAAATTAGCCGGGAAGTTTTCACTCTTTTTTTTGAGTACGACCACGGTGTGCGATAGTGGCCGGACTTGAGTGAGAAACTGTCATAGAACACTAAGAACAATGAAAAACTTACTGACCGAAAATGTGTATTCATGAGTACCAGGGAAACAAAAAGAGGTGCACTGCCGGAACAAACATTATGCAGCAAGTCCATATGCAACAATGAAACTGAAAATCATATTTTCTTCAGCAACGCATGTTGAAAAGATGTTTCATCATTACTTGTAATGGGGGGGGGGGGGGGGGGGGAAGATGGACCGTAACATACGCGAACTCTCACTGTCGTTTTAAAACCTTCCCAGGCCATTGTACAGCTCGGCTTACGAGATTTCTTTTTTAACCAACGGTCGGGATACTGCGCACCTAGACCTTCATGGGGGCTAACTGCTCGCTTTTCTTCAGGCCTGTGAGGAATACGTAGTCAACTGTGGCTTTTCTCTTCCACACCGGCTGTTCGCAAGGAAGACGACTATCAAACAACAGGCGATCTATTCACGCCTTTCACTGTCAGGGAAAACTTTCATGTGTACTACTTTTTATGCATTCGAGATCTCGTCTTTTTTTCTGTAAGCGACGGTTGACCTAGCATGGCAGGATTAGTGGGGACAGACTGAAGTCAGCCTGAACAACATTGGAGCCATCTTCATTTTGAGGACGTGCAGAATTGTAGAATCGATGGACCTTTTCAGTGCTGATTTGCGTTACGTCAGATGAGTTCTGGGACTTCAGATTTAGTCTGCAGGTTCAGCCGGTCTATTCTCCCCGCCCTAATCCTCATTCCTGTGCTTCCACTGCCCCCCCCCCCCCCCCCCCCCCCCCCACCTCCCCAACATAAACAAAAACCCCCGTCTCCATATTGCCCCCCTTCTCCATACGCCCTCCTGTTTTCTCTCTCTATTGGCTTACACTGGTAGTTGAGCTCTTCCTTTGTTCTACCATTTTCACGCGTGTTTTTTTTTTTTTTTTTTTTAAGTGATCCAGATTGTCCTTATCAATGAACGAAGTTGCTGACATACTCGCTGAATTAAGCACACGTGGGATGCGCGTGCAGTGAGGCGACGTTTCACTGTCATCTTAGAAAAGAACAGATCAGCAGCAGGTCCATTATGAAGAAGGGACAACAGTTTAAGATGAGCGTGGATGTTACATCGGAATGAGGAACTGACTAACCAACACTTCAGGCGCTAGTTTTTGCTTAGCCTTGGCGTATAAGAGTTACGCGTGAGCATGATTTGTCCATGGTGGCCTGTGTGATAACTTCCATTTTGAAAAGAAATGTTGGGCAGGGGCCAGGGTAAAGAGAAAATAGTGGGTAAGGTTATAACCAGCCGTTGACGACGACCTCATTGGGTAAATAATGATTAGTGTGAGTTTCATTTCCCAGAGAGAGAGAGAGAGAGAGAGGAGAGAGAGAGGGGGGGGGGGGGGGGGGGGGAAGGGGGGGGGGGGGGGGGGGCGGGGGGGGGGGGGGGGGGGGGAAGTCACCTCTTCCAGGTCATTTTCGTAGAAAATTAGAAGTAAAAAACAAAAAAGGCAGTTCCCGTTGAGCTGAGGTGATCAAATGACTAATCTTACCCCACATGCAGTTGCGCCGGCTCCAGCTACACAGGGGGCAGTACTCCCATCGGTATGCAGTAAAGGGCAGAGAGAGAGAGAGAGAGAGAGAGAGAGAGAGAGGCACCACCCACGACCGCGCACTATAAACCACGCTTCTGGTAGGAGGTGAATGGCTTAAGGAAACACAGAGGATATCAACCAAGCTTCGGGCGGGCTGACTGAGAGGTAGTAGTTACAGATCTTTACCCGAAACTTGCGAGCCTGAACTTATTACAGCAAAGGGTGGGCCGGGTACTGAAGGGTGACGAGACGGGGTCTGGTATTACAGTGTTTTGGTTGTTGGCGTTTCGAGTGAAGGAATTCCACCCTGTCATCAAGCACCGTGAGACGGACGGTGGAAATGTGCAGACTACCTTTTAAACAGATATTTCTGGCCACTTTCGGAATGCTTATTCATACCTAATCGTAAAACATTGCTAGCCAAATCCAAACATCTTTCTGGTGCATGGTATTTAGTCAGTAACTTTCCCCTTACTCTGTTCCATTGACAAAAGTGCAACTATGCTGTCGTAAAGAGCGTCAGCGTACAGAAGAAGAAGAAGAAGAAGAAGAAGAAGAAGAAAGAGTAGTGGAAAAATATTCAACCTAAAAAAAACATATATATATACATATATCGCTGGAAGGTACAAGATGCGTCTCCTACTTGAGTTTCAGTAACTCGAAATGGGCATAATCATTACTCGTAACAGTCTGAAAAACTGACAGAAAACGTAAACATGCAGTTACTGTGCAGACCCTCAAGACCAAACTGAAATACTGCTAACTCGGCTTTTTCCTTCTGACCCAAACTACTGGAATCCCAGCATCATGAGATCCAGCTCACCTGTTTCCCTTCAGGCCTATGATGAAGTGCTATTCAGGTGCTAATTGTCTCTCCTCCACAAATGTTTGCACAGATGCGAGCTGTCAGACCTGGCAAAAGGCGTGCGCTCCTCTCCACGCCAATATTTGCAATGTCAGCAGTGGGAAAAAAAGCGGAAAGGTTTCCTTTTGTACCACGCCCACCCTTCTGTGTAAGAGTTTTCCCCATTAAAGATCATGGCAAGTTTGTAGGCAGGAAACAGTGAGATTGGTCTCAAGTGCCTAAGCAAAATATCGGAGGCGTTTGATTTCAACAGAATATAGGTCAATGTTTGACGGACAAAGCTCGAACGCGGGGATGAATAGCAAAGGAAATGTTTGCGTGAAGCTGAACATACAGTCATCATTATGGCAAGACTTCCTCTTCATTCAGTTCCGCTACCCAACCTCTCTCCAATAGAAAGAAAGCTTCTTTACAACTGATGCACGGCGTTTATTGGAAATCCTGCGATTTGTATGTTCGTTGGGTATCTGTAAGACAGTCTCGCCAATCGCATCGATTTTAATCGTTGACGGAAAGAAAACCGAGAAAGTAGTTTTATACCAACAGGGGAGGGAGAGATGGGGTTGGAAAGGAGGGGAGGGGAGGGGGGAGGGAGGAGGCAGAGGCAGATCCCAGAAACGAAACTTTTTCAGTTGCAACACATCGTCGTCCTCCTTGGGAGGGAACATTCACCCGGTTTGAGCGCACGCACGATGCACAGGACATGCAGGTAAAGTGTAATTCACGTAACACCCTGCAAGGCTGAGAAACGGAAAGGGCTGACACTTTAAGGTGTTACTGTTTTGCTCACCATCGACTTCTTTGCGTTGAGGGTGATGTAAACAGCGTGGTTTCCAAACAGCAGTATGGGCAACGTGATGAAGTGCAGTTAGTGCAAGGAATGCTGGAAACAGGTGGCCCTGGAGAAGGGGGAGGAGAGGAAAGTCGGAGAGGAGGGGGTGGGTGGGGTGGGAGTAAAATTACACTCAGCAGCTGACGATGGAACTGCATGGATTACGTTGTTCAGTGGCCGAGCTTCATTTCCAGTATCAATGAAGAGAGAGAGAGAGAGAGAGAGAGAGAGAGAGAGAGAGAGTGAGAGAGAGGTGAGGGTGGGGATTGGAGTGGTGGGCTGGGGGAGGATGGGGGGGGGGTGGGGGGGGGGGGGGGGGGGGGGGGGGGGGAGAGGAGTCACAGCACTGTGTGTCTGGACAGGATGGAAGGCAAACACAAGGTGTCAGTCCTGATTTCGATGTGCAGCAGCCTCAAATCAACATCACCCCGTCCATGTTTCCGGCTGAAACTCAGTTCCTAAAGAAGTGTAAACAAGACGCAAAACATATAAACGTGCTCCAGTTTATCTTGAATACAAGTACTTCTGAGTCAGAGGTATTCCATAAAAAAAGAAAAACCGTTCTAGCCCGTTACAACCGTTAGTAACCGCTATTCTGGTAAAACAAAACATCGGGCATCATCCGTGACCCATAATGAACATACGTACAAATTTTCAGAAAGATCGGCCCAAAACTGGAAGTACACAAATGCAGACCTATGTTACACGACCACATGTCTCCGGTTGAAACACGTTGCGAAAGTATGCGACCAGCTTTGGCCTATACCGCACGAGAGTGCCTCCAGCCGAAGCGCACCTTGCAAACAGATGCAACAATTCTCCACTTGTATCGCCAAAATGTTATCAGTTGAAGCACACCTTCTAGTGAGACGCAGCGCCTTGGTCACACAACAATGTTTCAAGTTGAAGCACAACTTCCGAAGAGACGTAACAAGCTTTGGCTCCTATCGTTCGACCATGTTATTGATTGAAACAGTTTCTAATGAGACGCCGCCAAGTCAAGCCTATACGTCACAAGACATTGTCTCCAGCTCAAACACTGTCCAAGGAAGCCCACCAAATTCGGATCAACGGCTGTTGTGATGCTGTCTCCACTAACTTGTGAGACGCGCCACAGAAAAAAAATGCCCATTTTTTTTCAAGAAGTCTGGTTCAAGGCAGTCGCACGGTACGCCCGTCACGTGACACCCAGAGGTCTGTGATTGTTGGCCGCTTCTTTCGCTCCTGTCATCGGCGTCCCCTGTGACTGCTAGACTTGGAAGAGATCTCTCAGAAATGAAGCTTTTTCTGTATCCAGATTTTGAAGCAGATCTTTCAGTTCTATTCTGTGATTTGATTAGGTATGCGGATGAAGCAACTTGTCACTAAACTGAACCGTTCACTGACTCGTTTTGCCAGACACTAATTTGGAGTGTGTCGCAAGATAAGAACACGTGTGAACCAGCTTCTGAATCAGGTTCGGACAGAAGTGTATCACACAGAACGTAAGAAACGACGTGGAAGCCAAACTATTACAGATACTGAAAGAAAAACATTGAACGCCAAAGGTCGTTGCTACATTTTGCTTGCTATCGCAGAGACTTCCGGTGCAGTGACTTCAGCTGGCCTCATTATCGGCGAACCTGCTTGTCATGCTACTCACTCCATTCTTTGTACCCCCCCCACATATTTGGTCCTAACAGCCTTGCTGGAAGGGAGGGATGAGGGAAGGGGGGAGGGTGGGGGGTCGCGAGGAAAGGAGGGGGACTGGCAAGTATCTGCCCATCACACCCTCACATCTAGCCAATTTAGGGACTGGCCAGCATCCGTCACTCACACCTTCACACCCAGTCCCCTGTGTGATGACACCTCGGGGAAGATGACTGTCTCCCTATCACCCCCACCCCCCTTTTCCTCCACTGACGGATCCCACTGTATCCAGCCGTGACCCCCGATCCAGCCAGTCTCTGTCCTCCCGCCTGGACACACACACCTCGTAGAGCTCCACCGCCAACAGGCGAACACCTCGACCTGGTGTCGTCCTAATCCCTCTTTAACCGCCACGCCCTCGGGGATCCTACCAACCAACCAACCACAAAAAAAAAAAAAAAAAAAAAGCCTCATCATCCTCAAAGCGCGCCGTCCTCCAGCGCCTGCCTTTGTCGAAGGCGCTTTTGTCTTTCAAAAGCCCGATCGCCAAACCCGCCAAAACGACATCTCTTTGATCGCAGGCAAAAATGCAAAAATCTTGCGTCGTGGTATAAAATTCATTCATTTTAGGTTTTTTTTCTTTCTTTCTTTTTTTTTTTTTTTGCTTTAAAAAAAAAAAAGAATATTTCTCAGATTTAGTCATTTGCACATATATATGCAACCGTCGTAGATTTCAAACGTGCCCGCGTTCAGTAAAAAGGAGAGTTTTTTTTTTTTTTTTTTTTTTTTTTGTCGTTGTAATATTCTTTGCCACTAAAAAATGTTCCTTTCTTGTCGCTGAAAAGTGGGATCAAGTTAAAGATTAAGTGTCCACCCCTTCCTCACTATTTATCATAATTAGATAAACGTTCAGAAAAACAGACGGCCTACGACCTCTTTCCTCATTCATCTGTCCCATTCCCCCTCTCACCATTCCATTCATTGCCCTCTTCGTCGACACAGTCCATAAATATAATATGAAAAAGGATTAAAAACAAACAAAAGAGAACCCAGTCACACGAGAGAGAGAGAGAGAGAGAGAGAGAGAGAGAGAGGGAGAGAGAGAGACAGCGCGCGCGCGCTCACACACACACACACACACACACACACACCACACACACACACACACACACACACACACACACGTACACATATACACACGCGCACACACAGAATGACTCTTTCTTTCCTCCTCCCGCCCTCTCACACAGAGTGACGCACACACACTCACTCACACACACACACGCACACACACACACACACACACACACACACACACGTACACATATACACACGCGCACACACAGAATGACTCTCTCTTTCCCCCTCCCGCCCTCTCACACAGAGTGACACACACACACACACACACACACACACACACACACACACACACACACATACAGTAGTGCCACGACCATGTTTGCTAGACACTCGAAACCTGACAGTGCGCTGGGTTACTGTGTTGGACAACCATTTTTTTTGAGCCTTGTCTATGAGCTGCCGCAAGCCATTTTACAGCCCAGCCAACCACGGGGGCGCCAGCAGGACTACATCATTGGCTTCATCTCCTAACTCTGTTCTTATTTATTGATGTATTCTCTTTTTTGCTCAGCTGTAACCCTCGCACAGTTTTGGGTCATAGCTCAGTAGTTTTGGTTTATAGCACTAGTCTGCAAAGCAGCGTCCCCTCCTAGATGAAACTGCAAGTAACACGGAGTACTGCGTTTTTTCTGCCTGCGCGTGTTTTGCGCCGTGAACACCGTTGTTGGCTTTCGCTCTGTGGAAGCTGTGTGTTCAGCTCCATTGACTGCCTACATGCAGAAACACAGGATGTCATAGTTTCTCGCCCTTATTTCAGTCACATTCGCTCACGCTGGTCATAAAGCCCATCCGAACACTAAAGACACCGCGCACAGTTTGAACGTTGTTAGCTGCCTAGGCTGCCCTCTCCGATAACACGTACGCCAGCTTGTTATCTGCTCGTCAGTATAAATCGGCCAAATGCCTGAATGCAGCCTCTGCCTGCGCGGCGGCTATACCGTGCGTGTGCTTCCAACTTGACAACGTGACACTCTTGGTGGCCAAGTGTGGCAGACAGCCAGCCAGCCCGTAAATAAGAAGCAGGACACAGAGAGCAAATCAGATCGAACGGAGGTGGCGAATGCCTTCACTATGTTCCATGGAAGTGTGGTGAACAGCAGCAGCAAAAGCCAAGATACTGATCCTGTTTGTAAGGAGGTCAATGGTCCAGCACCTGGGACGACCTGTCGGCCCCTCATGGCACTTCACTGGTCAGCTGGACGGTCAGGTTTAGTGGAGGGGGGGGGGGGGGGGGGGGGGGGAGCTCATCTTTCGTGTTTTATGTGACAGGGTAATACAAGCAAGAGGAGGAGGAGGTGGAGGAGGAGGGGGGGGGGGGGGGATAGAGAGAGAGAGAGAGAGAGAGAGAGAGAGAGAGAGAGAGAGAGATTACTATCAAAGTCCTCTTCTCTCAGTCTGTATTGTCAAGGCATCTTCAATGCAAATAACGTCAACTACTGTTCCAAGAAAGAAAGGAAATCTGTTATTCTTGCTTGTTATTTTTTTTTCTTCAGTACACTGTAAAATAGACACATTCTGTCGATGCTCTTCTCAGACTGTTTCTCCCCTGAATTAACAGTGGAAAAGACAAGGACAAGGGCAGGAAAAAGGTAGACTATAGATCTACTAAAATGATATTAGCTAACTGTTGTGATTTTTAATCCTTCCGACTTAGGTTCTATCAGAGCAGCGAGCAAACACGGTTTTAACGGGGACTTTCACATGAAACAATGGCCCTGGGCGGACAGCGAGGAACCTGCTCTTGTCATCTGACATACAGCAATAATAGGGGAAGAAATCACCCCAGCACACGAGAAATGTCCATTGCGGACCAAATAACCTTATATAAAAGCTACACCTTTTTTCGCTTTCATTCTTTATAGTCCAGTCCCCTTTAAATATCTTTTTTTCCGCCGACTCTAAACTTTCACACAGACAGACTCAGACACAGTCCCTCCCCCCCCCCCCCCCCCCCCCCCCCCCCCCCCCCCCCCCGCGACATCCTTTCATAAATAGCGTAGAGGACAGATTTTTCAAACCGTCCGATCTTTGAGCCCTCAAATCCCTACAGGGTTTATAATTTTCATCAATCTCCAATCTCCCCCCTTTTGTTTCCCCCCCCCCCCCCCCTCCCCGTTGTTTATTTTGCCACGGTAGAAATCACAACAGTTGAACACCGACGTCCCTTCCTCCCAACCGAAAGTCTTAACAGAATAAGTCGAATCAAGTTGTGCGACATATACAAGAATATTCATAAATGAAAGAGGAAGAGGTGAAAAGGACGAAGTTTAAACAATACCTTGTTTATAGTATGTTTAAGCCCCCCCCCCCCCCCCCCAAATTCCCCCTGAACCAATTTATAGTAAATGTGTCCTAAAGACCCGGAATTAAAAGGTCGATAATCGTTTTCGAACCAAAACTCAGCCTAATTTTCAGCTTACAAAAATTGATTAGCATTAAAAGGGAGGTGGGGGTGTTAGTTAATGAAAATAAGAAAGCGCCTGAATGCTACAAATGATCTCAATCCACCCAGCCCACGCCAAAACTTTCTCCCGGTCATTTCATTTATTTTATTTTATTTTATTTTTGGATTTGCTGGTAGATTCTACGCCATCCGTTTCCTACCCGTCTGCTGTGGCTTCCTTAAAAACCTTTGGCGCCTTCCATCTCCCCTCCCTCCACCGCCAACTAATCCGCCCCCTATCAGACAACCTCCCTCCCCCCATCAGTTTCCTCCTGCCCTTCCTCACAACCCACAACCGCCATCTCTTCCTCCTGTGGCCGGTCAGGCAGACCATTGGTGGGTCAAAGGTCACAAGGTGTGGGGCAGGTGGGACACCGTGGGAAACAGATGCCGGAGTGTGTCACGTGACTCGGTGTGTTCACCTCAGTGCATGAGGAATTCTCGCACACCGTGAAGAGCGGTCTGCACCACTGCCATCCACCGTGAAGCCAGTGTCCACGTGGCTTGACCGACACAGTGTTTGCTTTCTTTAGCAAAACAACAGGAACAACAAAACACAGCAGTGTCACTAGAAGTACTAGTACCAGTAGGAGAACCAGAAGGAAGTGTTATATTACCGGTAGTACAATTTCTCTCTCTCTCTCTCTCTCTCTCTCGCTCTCTCTCTCTCTCTCTCTCTCTCTCTAGCAACCCACACAGACCAAGAGTGGAATGTCCAAAGCCCAACTACATCAGACAATTACCATTCTCAATGAGCGGAACAGAAGCCACAACACGGCAAGCCCACCGTGTCGCTGGGGGAAAAAGAGTGAATTATGGAGACGTACAGGACTGGGTAACGTGTGAAGGAGAGAGAGAGAGAGAGAGGTGGAAAAAGGGGGCCGCGGAGAGCCGTTAATTTCATCCGGTGATGTATGGAAGTACAGGCAAGTGACTTGGGGCCCCGAATTCGATACGTGGGAAAAAGAAGTGACATATTGAACGGTAGATAATTGATTGGTGTCATGTTAGGAATGAATGTTGGCATGTGGAGGGAGAACAGGGACGTGAAAAGAAGAGAAGAAGAGAAGAAGAGAAGAAGAGAGAGAGAGAGAGAGAGAGAGAGAGAGAGAGAGAGGGGGGGTAAGGGGGGTAGGGGTGAGCTGATGTGTGTGTGTGTGTGTGTATGTGTGTGTGTGTGTGTGTGTGTGTGTGAGAGAGAGACAGAGAGAGAGAGGGAGTGGGGAGAGAGAGAGGGGGGGGGGGGGGGGGACAAGCTCATAGAAATTCTTCAGTCTCATTAACAGACGGACATAAAATAAGAAATATATATCTATATATCCACACGAGAACTGAGATTTTCTTTTTTAAAAAGTGTGCTGAACTGAGCCAAATTAGTCTATTTCTGACTCCGCGTGACTAATACATGTCTTTGTTAGCAGTTATCAATGGGTCAGAAAACCTGGGGGCGCTGCTGATCAAGTGAAGGCGGCGGGAAGCTTTCTATGTTCCCAGGCATAAAACTCTCTGGACGACAGCTGTGAAGAGAGTTTCGCGATTGAAATGGTTTATCTTGCCAGTATGCAGTGATGACGCGCAGACATAACCAGTGACCGTAGGAAGAGATGTAACCACCTGTGCCAGGCACCTTTCATCCTGACTAGCCTTTTGGTGAACTTGGGACAGAGCTGTTTCGACAGCGTGTGGGAAGTTTACTTCCGGTCAGGAAATTTGCAGCATGGCGTGTTCGCCGTCTTGCTGAAGGGAGTAAAATGCTTGCAAAATAAGAATGCAAAAATATTATATTCAACTATATGAAGTCGTGTTCAGATTGGCCAGAGTAAAGCGTTTTATTGCAACTGATACGTAATACTGCTCTTAGAACAACTGAGGCTTCTTTATCAGACGACACGCCTTTTGCATCAGTGCGTGCGTCCATTCGGCATTTCTTCCCTTGTTCGGGTGTTTTATGGCAGGAAAGGTCTTTGTCGCCTTCTGAGTGATGCAACCAAGAATGGCACGACATGAGACCTCTACCCCCCCCCCACCCCCCCCCCCCCCCCCCCCCCCCCCACACACACACACACACACACACACACACAGGCGTGTTGGAATGAGCACGACCAGTTTGTCGATCTTACTAGCAAAAAGTCCATGTTTGAGAACCGGAAGTAACTTTCCCCGACAAACGCCAACCCACGGCTGTCCTGAACACACTAGATGCGCGGGGAAACCTGTGTGGCCTTCCTTTTAAGGCCCGTGGACAAAACCAGGCCGATAGCGACTTCATGGCGAAACCTCTTGACGTTCATTTCCCGTTTACCTTACAAGCATTCAGCTCTTTGAGTCTAACCTTCTCGAGGCAAAGGAATAGGTGCCGCTGTAAATTTCCCTGCACGACTGATGTCCTGAGGGAGAGAAGTTTCCTCAGCGGCTGTTGCCCCCAAGGTACAAACTGACTGACAGCCTGTCTGGAAACAAACGTGTTCTGAAGAGCCACGGGCTGATAGGACGTTAATCACACCATCCACTCCCAACTGCAGGTGACAGGTGTCGCCCCCCACGCCATTCAAGTTCGACCATCTCGCGTGTCAACATCCCATCCCTCCGTTCCTCCATACACCGTGCAGGAAACGTGACACCGACGTCGTCGACGACGTAGCAACATCAACGATTAAGACACAGACGGAACCCCTGAGGTCTGGTCTCGTCAGGTCGTGCACTCAGTAACAGCCAGGGTTTACGTTCACATCCTGCTTTGGGATATGGCCGACTCTGATAACTGTCTCCGGAGAGCGCATGGCGGAAGGGGGTGGGGAAAACTGCCAGGGTGGCGGTGGTAAAGGGGGGGGGGGGGGGGGGGGGGGGGGGGGGGAGAGTCGGGGAGTGAAGGTGGGATCGAGTAGAAGACCAAACACGATACTCACACAACCACACCAACGGACCGATGAAAAATCAAAATACGAAGTAATGGGTGGAAGGAGAGTGGAGGGGAGAAGAGGAAGAAGTGACAGGGGCTGTCTAAGCTACAGCGACATTGCCAGAGTGACATGACATCATAGGGAAGGAGATAAGAAAGGTTAGTTGGTTGCATTCAAGATTGACGTCCACACCCAGCTACGCTGACCTGATCCGGGAGAGGGAGGGAAGGAACATCACACACCACCAGTACGACAACGCTTTCAGATGGGCGGTGAAAATGGTATGTTTTATAGTGAACGCTGGCCGTGATTTGAATTCGGAACACCTGACGGTGAACGCTGTACTCTACCGACTGAGCCAGCGAGGCACCCTGGTTGAAACAGGTGAAAGATGAATGGAATTTGTGTCACTGTACTGCCACTGACTCAACCAAAATGGCAACGCATAGCCTATCGATGGCCGATTAACAACGCACATTTTTCGATGGTCAACCCATTGAGTCAGTTAATCGTAATATCAAGAATTCATTTTTTCCACGTATTTCTTCGAAAACAATAGTCGCTGAACGGTTTATATCCGCCTCTTCAAATCTGTAAAGATCTTGAGATTAAGAATATTTTGATATAGGAACGGTAAGGTTTACAGTTCTAATTTCAGTCTGCACCGTCTGAAAGAGTATTCGACACACACACACACACACACATACACACGCACCCCCCCCCCCCCCCCCCCCCCCCCCCCCCCCCCCTTGGTTACAGATTGTACGTGTGTAAAGGACAGACGAGGAAAAGTCCACGACACGCGCTCACATAAACAAGGACACATAATAAATGCTCTCTCTCTCTCTCTCTCACACACACTCTCTCGCGCTCTCTCTCTCACACACACACACACACACACATTCACACACACACACAACTGTAGGCAATACATCTCTGTTTGAGGTTATGGGAGGATCAACACAATGAGTTCCGTGTCTCACTGATGAGTCCGAATCAAGTGGGCGAAAATCGACACCAGGTAAGTCAACATAAATGGTTCTACTTTCACAAGAGACATGGATGTCCACACATGCTGTTAGTGAATAATTGTGCACCTACGTTCTTACACTCTTTTCCATCCCTGTTTTCTTTCTCCCACCAACAATGATGGCTTATTAAAAAGAAAAGAAAGACAGACATGGCCCCATCTGCAACTTATTGAAATAATTCATTCAGGAACTTTTAAGTTTCTCTTCAGATTAAATAACATTTTTTTTTAGAACAATTGCAATACTTGATTAGAACTTCATAGTCTGCTACAAAATGAAATCAGTTTCCTTCTTAAGTCATTATGCGATGAACACCCCAAGACGAAATAAATGTCATCTAAATGACACACTGTAGTTCCATTTTATCCATATGCCTCTGGTAGTGAACGGCCATGTCAGACAGACGCACACACAAAACTACAACATAAGCAATCAAACATATGCTTCAGTCAAACGACTGACGTCACACAAATTGACGTCAAACAATCTGACGTCAACCAATCTGTACAATGAAAATCCGTCACTTGTCTTCGTATGCGACTCTCATTTCTGCCACTTACGATCCGTTATGCTTTGCTTGAAGCAAACAAACAACAAAGACATTATACATCCCACACTTCGGTTATTCAATACACGATAAAAACGACATTTACATATACCGTTACGTGAACTATTTGTCCATGTTTGTTGTTGATTTTTTTTTTTATCAAGTTTATGCATAGCTTCGTATGATCAAACAGGCAATTTTTGCTGACGCACTCGCTTTTCGTGTAAAGAGTTCAGCGCATTTTATATCTTGCAAGTTCTCTGTACAGGCCTCATAACATCGTTTGGAATCTCTTAGGCCTAATCGACATGCAGGACTTTTTTGTATTGGTAGCTAACGCTGTCCCCCCCCCCCCCCCCCCCCCCCCCCCCCCCCCCCCCCCCCCCCCCCAGTTCATGAACATCGTTGAAAATCGATATCTCGGCTCTAAATAGAGCAACGGCTGTAATTTTATATTGTATTTAATATGAAATATATACTTAGGAAATACTTTTTCAAACCAGAGAGAGAGAGAGAGAGTGTGTGTTTGTGTGTAATAGAGACAGAGACAAATGAGAGAGGGTGTGTGGGTGCACACACCGTTACTATGTGCCTAAACAGCAATTTTCTACAAAACAGCAGGAAGATCGTTCGACTGTTTTGACCTCGAATAACATGTCAGAGGCACCGTATAACCGACACTGACACCTTTAAACATGCACGCCCCTTCAACCATTCCCCAGACCTTGGAGATTCCCATGCCAGGGTAGGTTTCTCCCTCCATACGTAAAGCAGTTTTGCATATCTGGAAGGCCATTTTGGCAACGTGCAAAGGTGTTCTGTTCTCAGTCTTTGGCAACGGACACCCATTGATTGAGAAAGGAACTCTGCACGCCTCGTCGTCTCCTGGCGGCTGTGATCATACAGCACTCGCGATGCAGACACAACAGAACACCTCCACACACCCCTCGGTGGAATAATGTATTCTTTGCTTACAAATTGTTTTTAACACATGCACGCTTACGAACAAATACGTGGCAAACGCAAACATACACGCATGAATGCGCACGCGCGCAGACACACACTTACATGTGTGTGTGTGTGTGTGTGTGTGTGTGTGTGTGTGTGTGTGTGTGTGTGTGTGCACGCTGTAACACAAATATGTGCAAATGGACGGGCACAAACACGCTCAAACTCGTGAAAACACACACATACACACACGCACACGCGCGCGCACGCACACACACACACACGCATAAGCGCGCGCGCGCACACACACACACACCACACACACACACACCCCGCCGCGCTGCTCTCACAACGTTTCTCTTTGACTTCGATACAAAATCTAGAACGAGATAACGTTCAGATCGGAGGAACGATCTCCCCCCCCCCCCCCCCCCCCCCCCCGGCATCGGAGGAACGATCTTCCCCCCCCCCCCCCGCCCCCCCCCCGGCCACAAACTTTACACTCTCCCATTTTATTTCTCACCCATCGCGGACGGTTGCCCGGTAATGACTACGAGGAAAGGTATGCGTTGGGCAATCAGACGACAATTTACCCAGAGTTAAAAGTCAGCAACCCGCGTGTGCAGATAATAACAGCAGACAACAATTGCGTGGGGGAAAAAATCTGAACGAGAAAACGAATATGAAAGAATAATCAACCAATCTGTGTTCTGCTGTTTTAAACTGCGTCATCACAGTAGCTTGGAAAAGATTTGTGAACACAAAGAAAGGGGTTTTTGAGCAGGGATGGTGGGATGTGGTCAGAGAGGGAAAGTGTGAGTAAATGATTGGGGGGGAAGGAGGTGGGGTGGGGATGAAGAGAAAGATATTACACTGAAAACCCTTCACCGGCAGCATAAGAAAATAACCGATTTCTGTCTTTAAAAAAAAAAAAAAAAAAAAAAAAAAGCATAAATAGACCGTGGCATGTGGAAAATTAAGAAACTGAAACAAAAGAGAATGATTCGGCCACTCCAGAACAGATTATCAAAAGAAGGGTGGCCTTGTTTTCTGAAGAAAACTGAATCCCAAATCCAGTCCACAGGAGTTTCACCATCAGCGAACCGAAACTCTTCGTGCAGTGGTCTGAAAGTGTTCACCACGACACAGCTACCTACTCTCCACACTCCCCGAATGTACGCTTTTGCGCAGTCGAATGTTTAAAGGCAACCATCCAATCAACTGTAACAACTGAAAAACAAAATGGTGTCATATGTGAAACTGATACAGTTCTTCGTGAAACATCATGAACACACCTGTCAAAAATTCTACCTCGTTCAGCAAGCTGTCTTAATATATAAGTTAAACAATTCACCTGAAAATAGTGAAATAAATGCGTGATAGCATGTCCAAAACACTGTATGAAACACTGACGTGTGACGTTTTGTGATTTGTGACGTTAATGTTCTTTGACAATTCTGGAGAAATCATCCGTCCGGACTATGGACTGAAATGAAACCTTTCGGAGCACCGACTGACTTGAAAAGTCACCTACATCAAAGGGAGGGAAAACAGAAATTAAAGCACATAGGTTCGACCTCGATTTCCCGAGTTAAGGTAAGGTGAACCGTCGTATAAATCACACGCTTATTACCTCATAGAGCTCACTGAAAAAAGGAGTAAATATTCTCGATTCATTGTGCAAGGGGGGGGTCTCTCTGGGTCTGTGTGTGTTGTGTGTAGCCGTGAGTATGTGTGGTCACCAACATGTTTATTTCTTTCGCTGTCACACACACACACACACACACACACACACACACAGAGAGAGAGAGAGAGAGCGAGAGAGAAGAGAAGAGAGAGAGAGACAGAGAGACAGACAGACAGACAGGACGACAGACAGACAGACAGACAGACAGACAGAGAGAGACACACACACAACACACACACACACACACACAGAGAGAGAGAGAGGAGAGAGAGAGAGGGAGAGAGAGAGAGAGAGAGAGAGATGTTGGAGACAGAGAAAGGATTTACATAAGCTTAGAAAAACAAAAACAAAATCCTTTTCCCACCCAATCTTTGGGCAAAATGAATCTCGGGAATGAATGAATTCTATATACATGGCAAAGGTAAGCATAAGTTAAAGCACACGGGAGTTACAACCGTTTACACAATATATCATAAACATGTTTGAATCGATTGATACATAAGTTGCAAAAGTATAAACTTGTAAATCAATGATCATTTGTACTTATTTAGACAAGAGAACGAGGATGACAAGCGGTTCGTACAGCAATCGGGAGGAAGGGGGGGGGGGGGGGGGGAAAGAAAAACACACAAAACAGAAGAGAGAGAGAGAGAGAGAGAGAGAGAGAGAGAGAGAGAGAGTCTCAATACTTTAAAAAAGAGAAAGTCTGCCCTCGCCAGAAATGGCACAAGGGAGAGCATTCATTTTGATCCTCAACATTTATGGCCCCTTGAAGGTGTCACCACAACTGGTACGCGCCCACTTCCAGCCCTTCCCCCCCCCCCCCCCCCCCCCCCCCCCCCCCCCGCCACGTCTCCAGCCCACTGTCTCTTCAAGTCACTTACTTATCTATGTGTCCTATATTTCCCCCACCCCATAATCCCTCCCCACCGCTCCCCCCCTCCCCCCCCCCCCCCCCCCCCCCCCCCACTCCCATTTTCACTTCCACACTTATCGCTTCCCCCTATCTCCTTGTCCCAAATTCTCCTCGTCTCGCTTTGCACACACTTGTCCTCCGTCGCCCACATTTTTTTTTTTAAGCCGGAGCCATATTGCTGAACAAAAAGTACATGAGGAAAAAGAGTTGGTGGGGAGGTGTGAAGGGGGGTGGGGAGTGGGGATGACATTTACTAGGGGGCGCGGGGGGGGGGGGGGGGGGGGGGGGGGGGGGGGTTTATACTGAGACAGCCTTTAACAACAGGGCTCAGTGGCATATGAAGTAACACGAAAAGCATTCAGGAAATAAAAAGAAATTCAAAAAAAAAGAAAAAATGGAGAGGTATTAAAGGAACAGAAACTATCTCACTACCTAGCTGGGGGTCATGGCTCCAGGTTCAGGTGGGGGGGCCAAAGAGTGACGTAAATCTATTAATACATCAATCGTGTTATTTCTTAATAAAGAAAAATCAAGGTATAAAAAAAAA
>JADBJO010000016.1:665000-680000 GCA_016801955.1 Conus betulinus
GCAAGGACAAATTCTCAGAGGACAAAACAACTAATAGACAAACCGCTCTATGGACAAAAACAAATGCTCAATAGACAGAACAGTCTATGGACAAAGATAAGGATAGATAAGAGCACAGTGAACTAACGTTCGATGGACAGAACGCCTGGTTTCCTTCTGGTCATCATCTGTCCGACAGAATTTGATTGTAAGTAGTCAAAGATTTGCTGCTGCGCCTAAAATAAATATGACTTATTTGTTCAATAACTGCATTACTGTGTTCAGTTAGAAAAGACAGTGGATGTTCCCGTTTGTTTAATTTCACTGCATTCCCGGTGGAGTAAACTAAACCAATGTGAATTATGTTTATCTGCACAGCAGACAAGACAGGTGAATTCCTACCAATGATTATGTCAGCAGTCTTCATGACAGTGTTCTGTGTGGATTAGCTGTCTGTGCAATGAAGATCGACCATCCATCTATGAATTTATGGTCATCTGAACGGACCAACATCTTAGTAGGGTCAAAGAGAAACGCCAAACTCTGAAGCATGCATATTCCTCTCTCTCTCTCTCTCTCTCTCTCTCTCTCTCTCTCTCTCTCTCTCTCTCTCTCATGAAATCATGATTATTCAGTGTCATCTGAATGGACCAGCATCTTAATAGTGTCAAAGTGAAACGCCGAACTCGGAAGCTTACATGCATATTCTCTCTCTCTCTCTCTCTCTCTCTCTCTCTCTCTCTCCTCTCCGCTCTCTCCCACTCTCTCTCTCTCTCTCTCTCTCTCTCTCTCCCCCACCTCTCTCCTCTCTCCTCTCTCCTCCTCTCCTCTCTCTCTCTCCTCTCTCTCTCTCTCTCTCTCTGCCAACGTCACAGTCACGCGTGTCTATTCTTTCATAAATTACGATTGCCTGTTGAGGCAATTCATTTTGACCATGCAGTCACGTGCAAGCTTGTATATGAAGTCAGACGAAGAAGCCGCCTATTGCTCTCTTTCTCTCTTTCAATAATGAACAGGCTGACATTTTAAAAAAAAAAAAAAACAATAAAAGCGCATTACAGAAATGCAACGAGTTCAATCATAGGCCGCACAGACAACAGAAATCAAACTTATCACACACACATGTACCTACATCCCTCTCCCGATCATCCACCTCTCCCATCCCCCCTTCCCTTCAGCAGAGAGAGAGCAGAGACAGAGAGAGAGAGAGAGAGAGAGAGAGAGAGAGAGAGAGAGAGAGAGAGAGAGAGAGTGAAGTGAAGTGAAGTGAAGTGAAGTGAAATAGACGTACGCAGAGCGACAGACATGGACAGAAAGAGCTGTTAATCCACCACACACCCAGCCCAGTGAGGGCCGCCCAGGTCGGTAACAATACGAAGACAAAGACCCCAGGACCCCCTTTGCGGCGTGTCCCCTCCACTGACCCAGTCTCCCAGATAAAGTGGACAACGGAAAGTCAAGGAGGAACCTGGGGTTCCCAGCAGGAGTTGTGGACCTTCGATAATGATATCAGTCCTGTCACTGTGCCTCAAAGCCCTGTCGGGGTCGTGTGGCATAATGCTCTCATCGCCCCCGGCTGGGTTGGATCTACTGAGTCAGGCTTGTCGGCTACACGCCTACACAAAAGACATACAGAGGGTTTACCTGAACTTTCCTTTCTCTAAAAGAAGGTTTTGAGTATGTGCATGATTGCAGACACACTACCACCACAACTGCCACCACCAGCACGTACACACGCGCGCGCGCGCGCGCATACACACACACACACACACACACACACACACACACACACACACACTCACACACTGCTCCACTAAAAAAAAACAAAAAAAACAAAGAAACAAAAAAAAAAGCGTTATGTGTGAAAGGACGTTAGATCGAATAGTAAACAAACAGTCCCTTCCTTAGTAATCGATCAGATTTTCTTTCGAATATAACCAGATTTGCGGGGCAAAAAACGAATGATTAGTCCTCTGTATATAATGAACATTTACACTGCGGCTCATGACAAGAACAGGTTGAATGAATTGCTCAATCCAGTCATGGACACGTGCAGCATTATCACATTCACCGTCACGTTTAACTCTATTGTCAGTAATAAATTAAAACAAGATGCTGTTCCATACAAGGATGCTCACGAGTCATTAAAGCGACAGACCTTTCGGAAAGCCACTGACAGTCCGTAGAACGCAGTAATACACTAACATGAATTTCTTATGATCGAACTGAACAACTGTACCAGTCCATATCGTTCTGTAGATAAACTGCCACCCAGCTTACAAAAAAAAAAAAAAAAAAAAAAAAATCTTTGCGGTTAAAAGTAACGAAACGAGACACTGACAGAAAACCGTATCTACCTTTTAAATCGTCCATTTGTTGCACAGTCACTCGCCACTCCGTGAGATTAGGTCCAACTCGGAATCTGTTTCTCTCAAACAACAAACACACCTCACGGGCCGCTGGCCCTTACCCACTACGCCATGTGAAGTTGTGGGTTAGTGTAGGGAAGGGGGTGGGGGGGGGTGGGGGGAAGAAGAAGGGGTGGGGGGGGGGGGGGGGGCAGGGAGAATGATGGACTATTGACACAGCTCCGGCACAGGTCAGCCTTGCTGACATGCTGGTTCGTCTGTCCGCCTGTCGGCCACAAGATGTACCGTGTGGGGCGAAGGCGCGCGTGGCCACGATAGCCGGACTCATTGTGATCAGTGATGAGGCTCTATATTGGCTTATAACTGCACACAACTGAACGTCATGTGTTTCGCAATGAAGAAAGACAGCGTGTGCATTATGGTGGGGAAAAAAGGCAACGACAGGCGAGCATTTGCAGACACAATATGATTTAATTTGAGGGGAAAGGAACACAGAAAGGAGGGTGGGGGAACGAAGTGAAATGGTGGACGGTGAGAGTTTTTTCTCCCCCCCCCCCCCCCCCCCCCCCCTTTTCATCATCATCATCATCATCATCATCGTTGTTGTTGTTGCTGTTGTTGTTGTTGTTGTTGTTGTTATTGTTAATGCGGTTTAAATCATGTCAGGTGAAGAGCAGTGATATGAAAGTGTTGATGTCTTCGTCACCGCCTACCCGTCATCTTGTTTCAAGGTCCTTACGCTTTTGGTGTCGCTTGTTGGCTTTTCTTATACACATGAATGGCGCATTTGAGAAAAAAAAAAACTGTCCTGAATATACATGTCGGGGAAAATAACCGATATACAAAATAAACGAATCGTAAGAAATTCTGAATTCGTAACAGTTTCTGGATTCTACCGAGCGGTAATTATCTTTGTCGACGGTCCCCGAGTCGGTTTTGCGTTTAATGGCCACATCAGCATGCAAAGACAACATCTTTCAGGATGAAAACGGAAACCCGAAGCCGTTGATGGAAAGGCCGACATTACTGAAGCATGTTCCTTCGCTAGGCCGACACGTATCTCAAGACTAATGATGAACAGGGTCATTAGCCGCTGGTGGCAGCAGGGGAAGGCGGTGAGACGACCAGATGACAGCCGGAATGCCGAAGCAGAGAGTGGCTAGAAAGCCATCAGCCTAAACATTAGCGGAACAACTCAGCTGGTAGAGCGCCGGACTCGTAATCCTGGTGATCATTGGGGTTGCTGGTTCGAATCTCCGCCAGGCCGTTTCGGTATAAGGGCATTTTTTACCACGGAGTTAACATTGGTTCTGACTTCATTTCCCGAAGAGTCCTTCCAATGAGACTATAAACCGAGGTTCCTTGTGTGAACGCACACGTAATATATTGCACACACGTAAAATCCCATCACCAACTTTCGGAAGAAGAGACAAGTTTGGTCTTTGGTATGGATGACTCGCACCTTAAGTGAAAATCGAAAAAAAAAAAAAAATAATAAAAAAAAAGACTGAGTGACGGGTGTTGACTGAAAGACACGGGAAACAGCTGTACGTAGCACCAGCAGACAGCTCTTTTGTTGTCTTTACCCCAGGTTAGCAGCCAGTTTTGTAAAGGTGGTGTGAAAGGTAATGCGCTTGGAGCTTGGTTTCTCATCGAGGATAGGCGCTATATAGATACTCATGATAATAGTATAACGATGAGAACAACAAAAACAACAACAATGATGAGCGAGAGCTGACAAGATAGTCTACTCAAATATTGTTGTCGAAGAGCGACTATGGACAGGCTGTTAAAAATGCCTTGATGGTGAGGTGGCTTCACTAACTTATGTCTCAATGGTGCATTCAGGGGGACAAAAATGTCCCCGCAACGACTTATGATAGCCTAAATTATGACTGACATCGAGTTACCTGATACGTCAGTATCAGATTTTGTGAGATAACAGTCCTCGTGTACGAACGCTGTACCTCAAGGAAGACCATGACCGGAGCAGGCCAGGCGTGAAGGACAACCGTCACTGGGGCAATAGGACCAACGCGTTTGTGCCTGCGTTTCCTGAAGATAATGCGGACCTACTTCAAGGATAACTGCCGCTCGGAACAGACGTGAATAACGATTATCAGCAGGCTGCGGTTCCGCCTGATTATACAAGACAAGAGGCAGGGAAACTCTGTCCTGTGATCATTGTCAGTGTCTCCAGCGAGAGGACAAGCAAAACGACAATGGTTTTTTTTTTTTTTTTTTTTTTTTTTTTCCCCTTTTCAACATTTTCAGTCACAGGGTTGTGCAATGTTTGATTACCAAACTTCCCAGTTTTGAAATTCTTAACCGCTGGTTTCTAATGCTACACCGTGAAACACGGCGGTAAACCGAAACAAATACTGCAATGATCTGCAGCCACGCAAATGATAGGAATTAAAAAAAAACGTAGGTCATGAATTCAGATAATGTATGAGTGGCAGAGTAAAGAAACCTGCAGCTCTGAAAATCTTGTCGTTTAAAACTCGCATGCTGGATGTCCCCCTTTTTTTTTTTTTCGACGAGGAGCACTATTTACCAACCGACGGTGGAAATCGTTAATGAGAGGGCAAACACTGCCCTCTCCCTGAGCCTCTCCCCCCCTCCTTACTTCCACCCCTATCCTCCTCTCCCCCTCCCCCCTTCTCTTTTCTCTTCCCAGATTGAATCCTGTGATTTTCCGTTTGAATTTTTGAAAATTATGGCCAAAAACCTTTTGTCATCGGAGCAACGCAGAGAACCAAGACATACCAAATGTACACGAAAGCATCTCTGTCTCAGGTGTTAAGAACTGCAGGACCGATGTGGGATCACCGGTTAAAAGACGACGACGATAATTGTCATTTCGGATCAAGTAACTTATCAGTGAGAGGCTTGACTGCGGTGTTGGTACTATGTGATGTTTTCTGTGGATGTATGTCAGGACTTGGGGGATTAAAATGACTCGATGGAACGTTAAAAATAACGGCTACCATTTCGTTCCTTAATTGCTTTTGAAATGCACACACACACACACACACACACACACACACACACACACACACACACAAACACACACACAGGCAGATACACACACCCGCACCACCCACACATATACACACAGACACCAACACCCACCAACACACACACACACACACACACACACACACACACACACACACACACACACACACACCACACACACACACACACACACACACACACACACACACACACACACACACACACACACACACACACACACACATACACACACACATGCTGATCTAGTACAGTCCTGATAGCGCATACTGCCAGGAATGTCTTAGCCAATATCCGAGGATTCGTTTTCCCCTGTGTATGGGTTCGTGATATCCTCATGCTATATTGACTGGTCGTCTGACCGCGTAGTGACCCCGAGAAATAAGCTCGCAGGTAGGCCACAGGTACTCCATCATAGCTGACAGCCTGCGGGACGTGTACTCTCCCTGTCTGTCCGATTTGCTCCGTTGACAATGCCGTGCAATGGCCGTTAGAGACTGGCGCTTTGATCACCTGCTGGGCGTGCATGTAGACACGTAGGCTGAGAGGTAGGCAGCGGCACACGCACATATATTACAATAGGAAATCTAGAAAGAAAGAAAGGTCAAGCTTTATGCTGAGACTGCGATACATTCCAAGTTGCAATCATATCTCCAAGCAGAGTGTGACTAGTTGAGCGCGCAAACCATACGATAAGCCACGAACGAATAAGCGAACACGATTCAGGGGAAAAATAGTCTACACACACACACACACGAACACACATGTATAGATAGATAGATAGATAGATAGATAGATAGATAGACAGATAGATTAATTGCCGGAAGATGATTTTGAGTGAGTGGAAAATTTTGGCCTAAGGATGTATGTGTGTGTGTGTGTGTGTGCGTGCGTGCGTGCGTGCGTGCGTGCGTGCGTGTGTGTGTGTGTGTGAGTATACTTTAAAAACCAGTAGCCTGTGACAGTTAAGGATACTGGAACAAATGTAGCCTTTGTTACATGTGTAAACGTAACGGTGTCTGAGCACAATGTTTTCGGCTTGATACATTGCGCAGAGACAGAGGCATGTTAATTAGACCAGGGCCTTGGTAAACGCTTGTCTGCATAAACATAACACAACTCTTTTAACAAGTGAAAACTGTAAGACTTACCACAAATATGTCGCTGTACACTGCTACACTAAGACACCGCCGTCATAAATCATGTTGAGCAAGTTAAGTTGTGGGAGAATTAAGTGCAGACCAACAATTCCTCCGTCAAGAAAAAATATGACCTGACAATGTTTATGAATTAAAAGGGGGCAGGGTGTGGGGGTTATGGTTCGGAGGGGAAGCTTGCTGGAAAGAAAAGAAAAGGAATGCAAATGAGTTAGAACTTAAATATAAAATTCCTCTACAGCAGCGTAAGGGTACTGAAGGCTTGTTATGACAACAGAGCCACTGGGGTCGCCCGCCCACGAACTTTTATTCCACTACTTGTCGCACTTATGGGCAGTCGCCTTGGCTTAAGTCTGTGTCAGACCAATTGACATAGGCTAGAACACCAAGGCTACATCAAACTGTTGTTATACTCTGCATAGTTATGCGGGGATTGTCTTCAGTCGTGACAAGCTCCTAGCATAACATGATCAGCCTCCAAAATCCCCCGAAGTCGGAGTGTGGCTGCCCATGTGGCAGGGTAATCAGAAATGGTCACACACGTAATGTTCTCATCCCTAGCTGATGTATTTGTACCAGTGTTCAAGTGCTTCAGCTGTTCGAATGATCCCTGTAGTCTTTTAGCCAGGGCACGACAACAACAACAACTTATTGGCAGGACTCGTCAGCTTGTGTCAGTTCGTCACTGACATCAAAAGAACATATCCCACCTATGATTTTATAGTAGTCTCACCACCGCCATGGGTTCGACAACAGAATCCAACGGCACCCCTGAGTACCCACTGAGGGTAGAAAATTAAAACGAGTAGAAAACACTGAAAGAAAATAACCTGCATAACAAGTGAAATCAGTATGTTAAGAGCGATGACAATAACGTGGAGGAGATCTTTGAGCTATGCTTAGTCATCCAAGGCTTGCCAGTCACGTTAGTGCTGACAGCAGCTAAGAATTAGGCAGAACAGCGTTTACTTGGATCTATATATATATATATATATAGACTGTACCACACACACGTATATGTATGTATATTTGGAACATATATATATATGTGTGTGTGTGTGTGTGAGGAGGAGGAGGGGGGGGGGGGGGGGTGCCCGGGTGCGTATTTATCTGTGTATGCGTCGGTGTCTGTGTGTGTGTGTGTGTGGGGGGGGGGGGGGGGGGGGGGGGGGGGGGGGGGGGGGGGGCGGGTGTGGTGGGGGGGGGGGGGGGTGTGTGGGTGTGTGCTTCTGTGTGTGTGTGTGTGTGTGTGTGTGTGTGTGTGTGTGTGTGCGCGTGCGCGTGCGTGCGTGCGTGCGTGTGTTCGTGCGTGCGTGCGTGCGTGCGTGCGTGCGTTGCGTGTGTATGTGTGTGTGTGTGTGTGTGTGTGTGTGTGAGAGAGAGAGAGAGAGAGAGAGAGAGAGAGAGAGAGGGAAGGCAGCAAGTATACCATAATCTCCCCCTTTCATCATGGTTTTCATCCACCACCCAACCGAATAGATCAAAGTAGGTCAGCTGATCCAACAACCAAGCAATCAGTCAATCCATTAATCAGCCGATCACGCAGAATGGCTGATGACGTGGGTGAGCAGTAATGGACGGACCGGTAGTTGTTCCATCGGTTGGTCGATTGCTTGGTCATTCTATGGCCTGACTTTGATATTGACACGTAGAACATAAAGCTGCACGGCTGAACACTGAAGGCCCATTCAGCGCGCAGCGTCATGCACCATCACCGTGCCAGAACGAACCGTGGGGGGAAACAACAGCTTGATGATCACACTGCTCTGCCACCAGCGTCACAGTAAGGCTTTACCTGATCGCCGCCCCTTGACCCAGGCTTCGGCCCAGACGTGAAGTGAGCAATATTGGTTCCCAGGTAATTAGATTTGACCCAGGCCCAGGTTCAGTTATGCAAGTTCTTCAGGGTGGGACAAGGGCAGACGGGGTGGGGTAGGGGGGGGGTGAAAGAGGGGAAAGGAAGGAGAGCACGGGGAGGTAAGGGGGTGGGGTGGGATGGCGTGGGTTAGGGGCTGGGGGTGGCAGCAGATTTCCTGGACTCTCGGTTCAGCACTACAGCCTTGATTTACAGCCCACTTCACCTTTGGCCTTTTGATAATTCTCTCACGGGTGGGTCCCCAGAGGACAGCCATGTAATTGCTTTCCAGTGCCATTACATGCCTCCTTACAGCGAAGCCCCATATACAAGCTCTTTTCAGTCCAAGTTTTTTTTCTTTCTTTTTTTTTTTTTTTTTTTTTACAAGCCTCTTTCCATCCAAGGCCTCGTACAAATTATGTCCTTCAGATTCTGCGCATTAACAGCCTCATTCCATCTAAGTTTATGGTCGTGCCACTTGCCGGATACATTCCTTCACAAACCTCTTCTCATTTGATTTTTTTTTGTCTTATTATGAGAATCTTTTACCATGTTCCGGCTAAACTTCCTATTATATCGATTTTGAGTTTGGGCTTACACAATACAAGCAAGATTTTTTTTTTTTTCAATCCTTACTCGATTAGAAACTTTTAGCCTACAATTAAAAAAAAAAAGATTTTTCATTCGAGGGTTCAAGACAAACCGTGAATTTGCAAAATTAACCAACAGGACTCTGTCTTTATAGCCTAAATAATAATGCTATTCATACCTTCTTCATTATGAAGCCACCTACCTTCAGCACAATCACTACGACCAGTTTGCCTAAGTTTTTTTTTTTTTTTTAATCTATTCGTTAATTTTGACTTCTTTTTTTCCGTTAAAGACCCCCCCCCCCCCCCCCCCCCCCCCCCCTGCCCACACAATGCTATACTGCCTGCCATCAGTTAAAGCCGTGCAGTGCGCAGCCTCACTTTCAGTTTAAAATTTTCCTACATCGATGTCCGTTACAGTGTCTGTGATTGGCATTCCATTTTAACGTTTGCGGCCGACGTCATTCCTTCGAGGACTTTTTCCCTCGGTTTTTTTTTTTCCTCAACATCTACAGGCAAGAAGTTTCCGTTTACACGGTTCTCTTCCTCGCTTTCCCCACAAGTTAGCAGGAGGCTGATACTGTGATCGAATAGGAAGATAAGATAAGCATCAACAAAGTCTATACTTGGAGCAAATTTAATAGAAGCGAAACGCAAAATCTGATCAAAGCTTTTTAAAAAAATGCGAAGACTGATTAAAAATTCATAAAACCCATTTTCGTTATAAGGATCTCTGCCTCCCTTGCCCTTAACATCAAAGCCAGCACCAGTTCTTTCATTACGAGGATTCTCCGCCTCTCTTTCACTTGACGTTCTCAGCCTGCACCAATTTTCAGGTACAAAAATCTCTGTCTCCCTTTTCATTAGCATTCTCAGCCTGCAACCAATTTCAGTAACAAGAATCTCTGCCTCCCTCTCCATTAGCATTCTCTCCATTAGCCGACACCAATTTTCAGGTACAACAATGTCTGCGACCCATCCCCACCCCCCCTTCCCCTTCGCCTTTTCCCCTTCTCCTTTCCAACGACATTCTGATCCTGGACCATTTTTCTGTGACAGGGATCTCTGCCCTCCATTCAGTGCCAGGGGATATTTTCCATTGCAAGCACCTCTGCCGCCCTTTCTACCTACATTTCAGCCTGTAGTTTCCGTTACAGGGATACCTGCCGCCACCCGCCCCCCTCCCCCTCCTTTGCCAGTTGAGCATTCTCAGTCATTTTTGGATACCCCCTTCCTTCCATACACACACACACGTATGCACGCACGAACGCGCGCGCACACACATATGCATGCACGCACACACGTACATACGCATGCACGCACGCGCGCGCGCACGCACACACACACACACACACACACACACACACACACACACACACACCTCTTCCCTTACAATTAACATCGTCATCCTACATTTTACTTTACAAGCATGTCTGTCTCGCTTTCTGTTCTAACATTCTCAGCCAGTTTTTGTCCATAACAGTTTCTTCCTTCCTTATGTTTTCCATTTTTAACTCATCTGAACACATGTTTCATTGCAAGTTCATACGTCTTGTTTTTGTTTTGAAGGATTTCGCGCAATTCTTTCATTTCTTTCATTTCTTTCCCCCCTCCGTTCTAAGATTTCAACCTTATTCTGTGATAAGATTGTCTAGTTTCCATTCACTTTGCGTTGTCTACGTCTTTTATAACAAGATCACCCATACAGTTTGTTTTTTGGTTAATGAGATTTTTTTTTGCCTTTTCTTTTTCAATATTCTCTGCATATATTTTCACCTGAAATCCTGTGTGAATGTGCTAAAAAAAATTCTGCAAGTGAGGGTTTTATTCACATCTTTTCTCCACCACATTATTTTAGGTTTTCACACAATCCGACAACTGCAGCAACAATATGGTATGAAACACGTAGCAGTGTCCAGTTACCACCACTGGTGGCACTAACGGCTTTGTCAACAGGATTGTGTCGTCAAGGCTGTTACATAAGTTGTTGTCATACCGGAAGCTATGAACCAACGGAAGAACCGAGACTCTGGAAGTTACGTTTTTTTAAAAAATTGTTATGTCCAGTAATTCGCGAATAAACAGGCATTCACTTTCAATATGATGAGCTTTTTTTCCAAGTAGGTTATCAAAAACGACTACGATGCTGGACTCCTTGACGATGTATCTATATGTATGCTATCACAACTGGACTCATATGGTGTGTTAAATAAGTTGATGCATACTATCACCATGTGCGCTATCACAATGCTGTGTTGGTCTTGCGTCTGATCAGCTGAGAACGGAAAACGCAGACCAGAAACAGACGTGGGCACTGACACAAAAGAATGAGCTTTTATGTTAGCGAAGAATAACCCCAGTTACAGACACGGACAAAACTGCACCTGCACCAGTTCAAGATAATATTGCAGTATAACTACAGCCCTCTGTCACATCCCGTGGGTAACCATTACACGAAGGGCTTGGTGTCTGGTGCAGCTATCTATTACAACGACATATGTCTCCGTTAAGCCTTGCCACACATCTGTTCCTGATGCTGGTCAGTGTTTCAACGAGATACCTGTCATCAGAGAGCTCTGTTCTCTGCCCCCTGACCCCGACTGGAAAGGTAGGGATCAAATGGCGAGAGGACTCCGCCATGACAGGAAGCCAGCGGTGACTTCAGCTCGCCAGTTCGTGAACTTGGTAACTTGAGCTCGCCAAATCGGCTTGATGCTTGAGAGTGGCGATTTTTCACAGAATTCCGACCAGTCAGTCGCCGTCTACTATTTATGGCCTGCTAAAAAAAAAAAGAAAGTGGTACCTAATCAGAAATGAATTCTTTTCTGACCTCTTGCCCTTAAATCACAATCTTGATCTTATTTGCATCGACATTTAGTGAATCTATCTATCTATCTGTCTGTCTGTCTACCTATTTAGCTATCTGTAAGACTAACACTGTGACATAATAACTTCAGCTCGTCAAACTAGGAATGCCATCTTGCTGTACTGATGACGTCACTTAATTAATGCACTTGGTGAAAGCGCCATCAATTCAGACAACAGCTCACACGTTGGTGCCAATGTTTTCAGCCTGGCCAGCAAGACGACAGTCATGTCAGAGATAAGGATTTCCATCGGGCCGGGAACGACAAACAGCTCCGAGGGAGTGACATATTTCAGACTTCGCGCTCTCTGTCTGTCAACGGCGAGCCAAGGTCAGCGGAAACGAGCGCCATCTGGTGACCAAATTTCGCCTGGCGACAGGTGCAGTGAGGGAACTGGAGATCAGAGAATGAAACACGAGACGACAGTAGGAGACAGCGGACAGAAACAGAGAAGAACGAGTGACCCCCACAATACCTACAGGGGTAAGGTGGATATTGGTTTCACTGTACCACTCACGTCTTCCTTTTCAGGTTTAATGTTCACACCTACCTCGGGCTATAAAGCGGATGGGGATAATCAGTCCAGGAGAATAGGAGTAGGTGGCTCTTGAACACTGCACCGATACTACTAGAACGACAGCAAGTCAAGATGGAGAATGGCAACGCTAAATATCGAACAACAGCAGGATTCGAACCCTCAACGTCTAATTGCCGACCCGGTGCTTTACCAAAGAGCCTAACAGCCCCTACCCTCTCCCCCTACCCCTCTCCGGCTGACGTGTTCCAGGTATCTACCGTAATAGCACTTGCCTGTAGATCTTTGATAAAGTCTCATCTGTGAACACCTGGCTCAGTGGCTCAAGCACTCACTTTAAAAGAGAGAGCATCACAGGTTCATGGGTCAAGTCTCGCAGAGGGCGACATTTTTTTTTTCTCTTCCTCCCTCCACCCTCTCCCCTAGGTCGTTAAGAAATGGTTTGAGTTTTAGTCTTTTAGACTTTTCAAGTTACCCATTCGCTGTGTTCCGAGTCACGTTTGCCGCCAGGGATTCAAACGTTCTGTAGCAAGCAGGATCAGTGTGCTACAACCCCTCCCTCCCCCCCCCCCCCCCCCCCCCCCCCCCCCCCAATACAATAGGTACAATAGATAAGCTGTTTGAATGTCCATCCTACCATCAATGCCTTTTTACTGGACAAACATAAATGTGATAACAGTACAGAGAGAGAGAGAGAGAGAGAGAGAGAGACAGACAGACAGACAGACAGACAGACAGACAGAAAGTTACGATGTTGATGATGATGATGATGATGATGATGATGATGATGGACGTGAAAGGGGTTGAGGATGGATATCAATGTTCAACGATATAACGATTTCAGTTTGGGTAACAAAGACTTTTATCCACAGACATTGCGCTTAGCTTAGCCTACACCTTTTTAAACCCCTTTCCAAACCTGTCTGAACCCCCCCCCCCCCCCCCCCTCCTCTCCATATACACACACGTGCGCTCGCACATCGCATCCGATTTCCTTGTGTTAGGACGGAACCCAAATAACACCTCCCCCCCCGAGACTACCTGGTTTACAACTCTAGGCACTTGTCAGAAAGCGAGGCCCCCAGTGACGTTTGGCCGTCAGTCAATCTCCCAGTGACGGTTGGCCGTCAGTCCATCTCCTACTGTCAATCAAATGTCGGTTGCCGGGAACTGTGCTCGCTCATTAACCGAGTTAGGGCCCGCTGGCCACGGGTCATTGGTGATCCCATCACTGGACCCACTGGGCAATGGCCACTGCACGACTGACTGATCAAACGCCACTCAATCCCGCCGCTTGTTTGATCAACTTGCAACTTAGCCCTCCGGCAGGTAGCGTGGACAGACGGCGGGGAGGGCGGTGGGGGGTGGGGGTGGGGGTCAGGGGGTGGGTAGAGGCCGGAAAAAAGGAACTACGAATAATAGGGAGGGGAAAGGTTGAGTGTGGAAAGTAGAGGTGAAATCAATCAGGAAACTTCTTGCCCTGCTGGTTGGCACATGACCGCCAAGCTGTCCTGAAACAAGTCAAAGTCTGGAGGTGTGCTGAGATGGGCAGGTCTGGAGTGCAAGAAAGTGAACTGATCCATACACAGACGGAGTTACGTTGAGAAAGGAGGGAATGAAACTCTGAATATATATGCACATTTGGATTACTGTGAGAGAGAGAGAGAGAGAGAGAGAGAGAGAGAGAGAGAGAGAGAGAGAGAGAGAGAGAGAAACTGACGATGAATTGTTGGAATTATTTGGGAGTGGAAAGACTTCAACTCTTACACTGTTTGTCTACAGGTGGGTAAGGTTTGCACGTGGAGAAAAGTGAACCGACACCTAATAAGTAAGGTAGGTTTTAAAGCTGAGGCAAGAAAATAGTGACAGTACACACACTGATAAGATTGGAAGTTGTATAAAGAAATAGTGACAGTACACACTGATAAGACTGGAAGTTGTATAAAGAAAACAGTGACAGTACATATTGATAAGACTGGAAGTTGTATAAAGAAAACAGTGACAGTACACACTGATAAGACTGGAAGTTGTATAAAGAAAACAGTGACAGTACACACTGATAAGATTGGAAGCTGTATACAGAAAACAGTG
Organism: Conus betulinus; assembly: GCA_016801955.1. Taxonomy (NCBI): domain Eukaryota; kingdom Metazoa; phylum Mollusca; class Gastropoda; order Neogastropoda; family Conidae; genus Conus; species Conus betulinus. The sequence goes on from JADBJO010000016.1 coordinate 679,483, forward strand.
ACAGTACACACTGATAAGATTGGAAGTTGTATAAAGAAAACAGTGACAGTACACACTGATAAGACTGGAAGTTGTATAAAGAAAACAGTGACAGTACATATTGATAAGATTGGAAGTTGTACAAAGAAAACAGTGACAGTACATATTGATAAGATTGGAAGTTGCACAAAGAAAACAGTGACAGTACACATTGATAAGATTGGAAGTTGTACAAAGAAAACAGTGACAGTACATATTGATAAGATTGGAAGTTGCACAAAGAAAACAGTGACAGTACACATTGATAAGATTGGAAGCTGTATACAGAAAACAGTGACAGTACATATTGATAAGATTGGAATTGAAAACAGTGACAGTACATATTGATAAGATTGGAAGTTGTACAAAGAAACAGTGACAGTACATATTGATAAGATTGGAAGTTGTACAAAGAAAACAGTGACAGTACACATTGATAAGATTGGAAGCTGTATACAGAAAACAGTGACAGTACATATTGATAAGATTGGAAGTTGTAC
>JADBJO010000016.1:697500-700000 GCA_016801955.1 Conus betulinus
TTTGGTCGGATCGGCCCATGCAAGGAAACCGCTGTGTGCACGACCGTGTGTGGATCGTAAAGCGTTCAGAAGAATCTGGTTTCTGACCGAGAATAGCGCTATGTAAATGCTCTCAATAAGTAAATAAGTGCTATGGTACGAGGCATACTGTGATACAAGGCACTGGACCTCATCATGAGTGAAAACACAGGGTATAGCGAGAGATACTGGACTTCATAAAGAGCGAAATCACCCGAGTGTGTTAAGAGGAAATTGACTTGGTGAACGGTGAAATCGGATCGTCTGTTGAGAAGTGCTAGACCTCGTCGAGAGTGAAATCACCCGGAATGCTAAGAGATTCTCTATCTGGTGCAAAATTAGATGACGTCAAATCAGGTCGCCTGTCAGGAGGTAGTAGCCCACATCAAGAGTGAAACCACCCAGTATGCTAGGACTACTAGATCGGATAAAGAGTTAACCAGCATCGTCTGTTAGGAAGTACTTGACATTATCGACACTGAAATCACCTTGTATGCTCGGAGGTACTACGCCAGGTGAAGAGCTAAATCACGTCGTCCCTCAGGAGATACCAGACCTCGTCAAGATACCAGACCTCATCAAAAGTGACAGCACCTAGTATTCTAAGAGGTAGTACACCTGGTAAGCAGTCAAATCACGCATGAGGCTCAGAACACCGGACGTCATAAAGAGCTGAATCACAGCCTGTGTCAAGGCGCACTTTAACACTACCAATCTCGTAGAAAGAAAAAGGAAATAGAACAAGGAAAAGAAAGAAAGGGGGAAAAAAAAGGTGTAGCAACACTGTATGCTACCGATCTGGCAGTCAGGAAAGGGAAACCCACACGGTATGCTGTGAGGTACGGGACATTGTCTATAGCTGCTCTAACATGTGCAGGGCTACTACAGAGTGAAGAGGAGGAACAAGGTGAGGAATCGTGAAGAAGAAGAAAAAGAAGAAGATGAAGAAGAAGAAGAAGAAGAAGAAGAAGAAGAAAGAGAAGAAGGATGGCGGAGAAAAGGAGAAGATGAAAGAGCAGGAGGATGAGGCAGAGGGTAGAAGAGAGAAGGAGGAAGAAGAAGAACAAAGAAAGAAAGAAAGAAAAGGAGGAAAGAAAGGAAGGAGGAAAGAAAGGAAAGGAAAGAGGAAGGAGAAAGAAAGGAAGAAAGAAAAGGGGACACCACTCGGTGTGCTATGAGTTACCGGACATGTTTACAGTTGCTCTAACACGACCAGAGCTACTAAACAGTGATATCAAATACTTTGATAGAGTCAGTCTAGCAAGAGTCGCCGGGAGCGAGGGTTGACGAACTCAGCGTGCCCGGCGTGCTCTCATTTACCAGGGGCTTTGCGGTGGAATTAAAATCACATAAACACAGTTCTTTCACCTCAGAGATGAAATTCCGATTCACATCACTTCAGACGGCGGCGGCTGGAAAAAAGCACTGGCTTGTACGTGTCTCTCGCGTGGCGACTGGAAGCCCTCTCACGGATAGACGACAATCGCTGCCATTGTTGTGGAATGATGACACTCACAAGCAGCACACCAGGCGCAGCAACATTGGTTGGTTCTCCAGATCAGAGAGAATTCAGTAGACCTCGTAATATCTTATCACTCAAGATCGAGTGTTTTTAAGTTTCCCCACCCTTTTCTTGTTCTTGTTCTTCTTCTTGTTCTTATTCTTCTTGTTCTTCTTCTTCTCTGCGTCATCCTCCTGTTCATTCATCTTCTCCCTTTTCCTCGTCATTCGTCTTTTCCCCCTGTCTTCTTGTTCTTCTTCTTCTTTTTCTTCTTCTTCTTTACGATTCCTTTCCTTTTTCTTCCTCTTCCTCCTGCTCCTCTTGTCCCTCCTACGCATCTCCTCTTTTTCCTTCTTCTTGGCCTTCCTTGCAACTGCTTTTTTTCTTCTTGTTCTTCTTCTTCTTCTTCTTCTTCTTCTTCTTCTCCCCTTCCCATCCTTTCTCCTCCTCCTCAGATCTTTGACGAGTCATTTCCATCGCGACAGAAGTTATTCATCTAGACAATGTAGCTGTCAGTACCATTATTTGCCTGCCAGCGGTGAGTTGCGTCCCTTCCCTTTCTAGACCTATACAAAGATGATCATGCAACAGATCGTCGCCTCTTTTACCGAGCTTGCCGAACAGACTGAGCAAGAGGCGAGGTGCCGTTGGTTGTTACTTCTTGCCTTGGACGGGAGGGGTGTCGGGAGGCATTAAGTGACCATGTTGTTTTCTGACTCTTTCAATGCTAGCCAGTTTAGTCAAATTTGGAAGGCTGTCGAATTTGTAGATCCGCTGTATGACGCTCGGAACAGTAGAACAATGCCAGTCGTACCGAAGTATATCATAGGGATGAGCGCCACTGATGACGCTCATCCAGGAATCGATACAAACCCGGGCAGAACGGGTGTATGTTGACAGAGCTTCGTGTCATTCGCGCTACGCAACATTAGCGCTGCATGCATGCCTATAGCACTACGTACTACTGTAACAAACGCCTAT
>JADBJO010000016.1:707500-715000 GCA_016801955.1 Conus betulinus
CAGCAGTATTTCCCAAGCAGAGCCAGCAGTATTTCCTAAACAGAGCCAGTGTATTTCCCATACAAAGCCAACAGTATTTCCCAAACAGAGCCAGCAGCATTTCCTAAACAGAGCCAGCTGTATTTCCCAAACAAAGCCAGCTGTATATCTCAGACGAACACTATCCTGAACTTAGTGCATCGTTCAGCCCCGTGGCCAGAAAGGATGCTGACAGTTTGCAGATTACAACGAAATAACCTAGCACCCACCATGGAGCGCACGCCGATGTGTGTGTGTGTGTGTGTGTGTGTGTGTGTGTGTGTGTGTGTGTGTGTGTGTGTGTGTGTGTGTGTGTGTGTGTGTGTGTGTGTGTTCGTGTTCCCATTCCACCAGATCTCATGCAACCGGAACAAAATGGGTGACACCAAACAACCCTCCCCCAGAAGAGAGCAACCCGCGCGTCACGCGGAGGAACGTGTTCAGACGATGACCTTACACAAGACAATACATCTTGACTGGATCAGGACCAGGGGCAACACAACGACGACAACGATTTGTGTCTGAGTGATGCTTTGCATATCGACCGTACTTTGACCCTGTGTCAATGAAATTGTGTGACGCATTGTTTTGCTGTGGGTGGTCAATGGTGTGACCACAGGACGCAGGATCTGAACGGCTTTTATCCGCCGCAGGGCTGAGGTGACTGATGTCAAAGTCTCCCGAGCTTGCTGTAAACCCACCATCAGCGGAAGGTAGACCCTAGAATCTCTCCGAGACCTGTGTCACGAACGTCTGAAAAAAAAGGTATGTTTTCCTCCTGCTTTTACTGGATGAAAGACATTATGTTTTCTTCATCATCATCATCATCATCATCATCATCATCATCATCATCATCAATTTCTCTATTATTGTTATCATTATTATCATTATTATTATCATCATCATCATCATCATCATTACTGTTATCATCATCATCATCATACTCATCATCATCATCATCATCATCATCATCATCATCATCATCATCATCATCATCATCGTCGTCGTCATCATCATTATCATAGCATTATTATCATTAATATTGTTATTATTATCATTATTATTATTATTATATTTATTTTATTGTTGTTGTTGCTGCTGCTCTTGTTGTTGTTGTTTGGTGGTGGTGGTGGTTTGTTGCTGCTGCTGCTGCTGCTGCTGCTAATGCTGTTGTTATTGTCGTACGTTTTGTTTCCTTCTTTCTTCAGTGTAGGGATCCTATGACACCGGGAAAGTGTGGCGATGCGAACAGATATCCACATGCTGTTGTATGATACCATCTACGGAAACAAACTGACTCTTAACACCTGTAACCACTGTCGTCCAGTACCTACCACAACCCTCTAACCTCAGACCTAACGCCTAACAACGCGGGTCATTGCTGCAACAAATCAACAACACAGCCTGACGACAACAGCCGTGCTTCTGTCCATTTTGATATCAAGCCAAATCATTAACGTATTCCACCGTTTTTCCCCCAATCGAGACAGCCTGGCACCTCAGTGTAGGTTTTAATGTGATACTCGGTCAGCCAGTCTGGCACAGTTCCATGGCTCTATCTCCGCATTTCTAATTCACGGAGCCAGGACGCTGTAAATCACGCACACTGTAGTCTCCGAGCTCAGCGTATGCGATGTAGTGTGTGGGGGCTAGCCCGCAAACGGTGACAACTCCTTGATGAAACTGAAACTGAACCTGACAGTTTGTTACTACATCTTCATTACACTATTCATCCATGCAGCCCTGTAACGAACTCCTAAATAATGTTTACCGGTGTCGCCTGACATCATTTTATGTTTTATTCTGTCCTTTAGATAGCTTTACATTGCTTAGCTGCTCCATCTCAACGTGGCCTTGTGCTCCAGTGAGATTTCTTTTGGATAATACTCATTACTAGCCTGATACATTACGTTTTTTGTTTTGCTTTTATTATTAACCTGTGCAACAATAATCCAGGCCATCATTCACCATACTGAAGTAATTTCTAAGTAACACGTATTCATGTGGCCGCTTCACTTCAACCTTTGTCGTTGTTGTTGTAATATTTATCGGGCTTTGTCTGGCAGCGTAATGTAGTTATTTCCCGTGCCCTAATGATAGAGACTCCTTGTCGCAGTTTCTTCCGGTTCCCTGACAATCCAGACAAAGTGTCTCTCTGTTGCAGGTCTTTCCTGTGTCTCAGCAATAGAGACAGAAGACCCCTGTTGTTCTTTCCGGTGCCCTAATAATCCAGACACTCTCTGTCGTCGCAGTTCTTTTTGTTGCCATTACAATCCGGACAGACTCTCGATCTCTATCTCTCTATTGTAAGATTTAGTTGCAAAGTGAGGCGACTGCGGGCAAAAATTTAAAACAAAGTTCACATTAATAGCGAAGCGCCAAAGAAAACGTAGACAGGCGAATCACGAGATAGAATGCGACGCGTTTCGACCTCTTAGGTCTTCTTCAGGCAAGACACAAAACACTCCTTGAACACTAGGAGCCGGGGATGAGAACATTACGCGTGTGACCGTTTTTGATTACCCCGCCACGTGGGCAGCCACGGTCCGACTTCGGGGATTTTGGAGACTGATAACGTTATGCTAGGAGCTTGTCACAACTGACGACACTCCCAGCATAACTATGCAGAGCATAATAACATTTTGATGTAGCCTTGGTGTTCTAGCCTATGTCAAAATGCCTGACACAGCCTTAAGCCAAGGCGGTAGTGTTCGTGATAATACATACAGCCTTTTTTGCATTTTAGTTCTTTTTGGTGTCATGATAATCCAGACAGCCTTTTTGAATTTTCTTGTGTCATGATAATCCAGACAGCCTTTGGGTATTTTAGTTCTTTTTGGTGTCGCGATAATTCAGACAGTTTTTTTTTTTTTTTTTTTTTTTTTTTTTTTGCACCATAATTATTTTGGGAGTCATATTAATCCAGACTGCTCTTCTTGTATCATCATTCTTTCTAGAGTTATGATAATCCGGAAAACTTTTTTTTTTTTTGTTGTAGTTCTTTCTGCTTTCACACTAATTCAGACAACCTTCTTTGCACTGTATTTCTTTGATGTGTCCTGATATTCCAGACAGTTTTTCTTCACATCATTTTTTTCCCGGTGTGTTCTCATAATACAGACAGCTTTTTTTGCTTTCTGGTGTTTTAATGATCCAGACAGAATTTATTTGCATCGCGGTTCTTTTCTGGTCTCTGAACATTCTAGACAGATTTTCTCGCAACGTTGTTATTTCTGTTGTCCTTATACTTAAGACAGACTTTCCTTGCAGTTCACTGGTGCCCCCCCCCCCCCCCCCCCCCCCCCCCCCCCACCCCCTCAGTAGTCCAGACAGCTTTTCTTTGTGTTGTAGTTCTTCCAGTTCTGTAATAACCCAAACCATCGGATTTTTTTTTTCTTCTAACATGACTAATTAAGTTATCTTGGCACAACACGACTGTTCTCTCATAAGGCAGCCCTGTCTAACAATTGTCCAGACGGTCAAACGCTGTATGCTAATCCTTCCTCACCAGGGTTAATCCATGCAGCATGGCCCTCAAAGCCTGTTCCCTTTCTGTGGCAGCAGTACGGTCTGGCAGTCAGCTGGCACTCCATTGTTGACATTTTGGCCTTCCCTAGCTGAACACTCCGGGGATCAGCCAGATGTGTGTGCCCCCAGAAGAACATACAGGAGGTCATCTGGTGCATGTCGTGGAGCGAGTGGATTGCTGGCACTGCACTCAGCACCACTGTCTTGTTCTGTGCGGGCATTATACAGCATTGCCGTTATATGCTGAGTGGCATATAACCCGTAGCATTGTATTTATGTGTACAAGGCACCAAGACTGTGAATGTCTGAAAAGCCATTTTTTTTTTTTTTTTTTTTTTTTTTTACCAGTAATATCATATGCAAAATGTAAATGTTGTTGTTCTGGTATAAAGGCTTTAGAAATGAAAGATAAATATCCCATCACAGAGAAGATGGGGGATTTTATTATGTTCCTCAACTTTCATTCTGTTCAGTTCTTTTGAACAACGAAAGCTACCATTTGATAAGCAGGGCAATCAAAGCAAGAGAACATGGCAATGAAAGACATCACGAACCAGAGAGCTGGAATCACCACCAACAGAATATTCTGGAGCATATCGGCAGAACAGGGAACATGGCGATAAAAAATAGAATGCACAAAGCCAACGCTCTGATCTCAAAAACCCATATCACCATGTTCCTCAACCCCCTTTTGAACAAAAGATGAAGGGGAATCCCCCTCGATAAACTGGTTCAGCCTATCAGGAGAACCTGGCTCCCCCATCTCAAAACCCTTTCCCCCCCCCCCCCCCCCCTCCCCACCCCTCCCTCCTCCGCCCCCCCCCCCCCCCCACCCCCCCCTCCGCACCCCCTTCCCCCCCCCCCCCCCCCCCCCCTTCCCCATCCCAGAGGCGACTCATTGACGACCGCTGAATTGATCATGATGACCAGAACATGATCCTCTCAACACGCATCCCTTCCCCCCACCCCCACCCCCATCTCCCTATTCCCTCCCTCCTCGTTCCCTCTCCTCCACCGCCCCCCCCCCCCCCCTCTCCTCCCCACCTTCCCCAGGGGCAGGGCAAGCTGGCAGACCGAGTGCTGACCTCCTGACTTCTGATCTGATGAGATGCTCTCATGATGGTCGGTTCCTTTGATCGGGGGACCATGACTGAGTGGGTGGGGGAGGATAGCCCGTTAGAGGACTAATGAGGACAGCTCGCTCGTGGCAGAGAGAGAGAGAGAGAGAGAGAGAGAGAGAGAGAGAGAGAGAGAGTTAGTTGCCAGAGGTGTTTCTGCTGCTGTTCGGCCGTGATAATGGTGGTGGTTGTGGTTTGAAGTGACGTATGGAGAAACAGTACGTGCGTGTCAAACTTATACGAGTCTTTTTTGACTCTTTCTCTGTCTCTGTCTCTCTGTCTCTGTCTAACTCTCTGTCTCTCTCTCTCTCTCTCTCTCTCTCTCTCTCTCTCTCTCTCTCTCTCACACACACACACACACACACACACACACACACATTTTTTTGTGACCACGAACATTTAGTTGTTTATGTGTTCATATTGCCGACATTTCCTTTTTTTTTATGAGGGCATAAAGTTCATTGTTATTTAGTATTTGATTTACACACACACACACACACACACACACACACACACACACACACGCATGCATACACATATGCATATAGACGCGCGCGCGCGCGCGCCTCCGTGCGCACGTGAAAATCCTACATATGTATAAGACATAGATAAGTGTAAGACTTGTAGAAAGTTTTGTGAATGGAGAGACGTTACATAATGCTGAAGAGAACCTCAAGAATTACAGAGTCTTCGCCCTTTTCATTTTTTTTTTTTTTTTTTTCTAATGCTTGTCTTTTCTTTGTCAATTTTTCGGAATGTCTGTACAATCATCTGTAAAGTGCGCCGCTTTCGAATGTTGCCAAACCAACAAAGAATATGTCGGACCAATGCAAGCAGTGACGTAATAGACATTATTTATGAAAGATGACGTCAAGTTCCCGCTCCACGCCGCACGGTGCCTTCAGGTGAGTGGCCGCCACTGAAGGATGTAACGAAGCGAAAAGACAGGCGAGAGAGACAGGCCGGGGAGCCGTGCAGCTTCGGAAACATTCGCTTTCCTCCAAGGAAACGTGATTGCCGAACAAAACACAAAGATGCGACGTCTCTGATATGATGCATTGTCCTGCTGTACACCGATCTGTTGAAGGGGTTGTGCTGGTTCCAACAAAGGCAAGCAGCAAGATGATGCAGAGGTGAGGGAATTCTTGGAATACCACTGCTTGAAGTGGAGGCCCTAGACGTTGAGTGGGACTCGCAGCATGGCTTGGTCTTGCTTTCCCCTCATTTCGCCAGGCTTGCCAGGCGTGGGGGAAGAGGCCTGGAGGGGAGGGGGGGAGGGGGGGGGGGGGGGGGGGGGGAACGGGACTGGGGATGGGGATGGGGATGGTGCACCATAAGTTCAGGAATTCCGGTATACAGCACAGCACAAACATCGCGCGCGCGCGCGTTCACACACACACACACACACACACACACACACACACTTGCTCAAATTGCCGTAACTAGTGCGTTTGAAAAAAAAAAAAAAAAAAGTATCCCACAACTCTACACCCACGCCATTGTCCTCACACCACACCCGCCCCCACCCACAAACTGCCAATGCAGACCTTAGAAAAAAGAATTGGATCCCCTTTAGCTACTTCTGGACGAAATGATCCTACTTCTGTTGATTTGTTTGTCCGTTTGTTAGCAGACACCCCCATCAGGGGGGGGGGGGGGGGGGGGGGGGGGGGGCGATTTTAAGGAAGTATTATAGAAAGATGGAATATGACCCAGTGACGAGAATATTGAACTTCTGTGTGGATGCGTGCACAGATCCGGATTTAGAGATCGATCCAGGATCCGCTGAGCAGGATTACCACACGCTTTGTAATTATACGTCAGCACAGTGAATTTTTTTTTTTTTTTTTTAAATGAATTGTGAAGTCACAGATTTTTAAGAAACATTAAAACTTTTTCTCCATTTTTTTTTTCCTTTTCAGTATCATACTATAAAATTCAAAAATGAAAAAAGAATTAACTCTTTCTGTGGGTGTCTCATATTACTACTTCAGGCAACAAAATTCTATTGTTTCCACCCATGGTTCACGAAAGTTACATAAAATTAAGGTGAAGCCTATATACAGACCTATTTTTTTTTCTTCCACCTATGTTACAGCAAACATTATTTTCTTTTTCTGACTATAAGTTTTAGTGGGGATCCAGATCAAACGACAGATCCAGAATCGACCGTGGTGGAAGTCTGCGCTTTTCCTAAGTGTCTTGTTGGTGACTGTAGTATACCGTGCTCCATAGAATGCTGACAGGCTGACTCAAAGGCTGTCCCTTTGTTGCTGTCATGATCAGGGATAATTTGAACATGGGAAGAACTGAGTTCAGTCTGGACGGTCAATATATGGGAAAGTAGAGAGACTAGTGTATGCGGGATAATTCATATAGGGAAAGTAGGGAAACAAGTACTGGAAACATAATTCATAAATGGGAAAAGTTGGAAGATTAATACATGCAGGACCATTCACACAACGGAAAGGTAGCTACAGGCGCTACAATTCATTTTTGGAAAAAGTACGGAGGTTAGTGCATGAAGTGGAAAAATAGGGAAAGGAACCATTTGCGGGACTGTTCAGTTATGGAAAATTCTGGAATGCATGCAGAACATTTCAAAAATGAAAACAAGGCAAACAAGCACTGGTAAGATAGTTCACATATGTAAAGCAGGGAGACTAGTGTTTGCAGGACAATTAACAAAGTAGGGAAACAGCTACTGGCAGGATAATTCATCTTTTGAAAAAGTGGTAAGACTAGTGCATACAGGACATTTCACATACTGAAAAAAAAAGTAGGGCAAGACGTGTTTGCAGGGCAATTCATAGGCCTATATGGAAAGGTGAGGAAA
>JADBJO010000016.1:720000-727500 GCA_016801955.1 Conus betulinus
TCCTCTAATCATCACATGTATGTCTCCCAATAGCTAAATCCATATGTTCACAGTGGTGTCTATTTGTGAATCAAACAGCTACGGGAGAAACACGAATGTCAACGAATAACTTTTAGAATGCTGCCCCCAATCGAATTCCAACATGCGTTACCAGGCTTTTTATACTTCCCCTTTTTTATCGCATACAGTCTCGCAAAGCGTTTTTTTTTCGTCAAACTTAGTTCACAACAGCACGCACAAAAATAACTCTATGCTACTTGCAAAGAATAAACTGTGGCATATAAACCCATTTTTTCATACTCGAATGACGTCTCCCTTATCCGAATATAGATAGTATCACACAAAGCAGAGTAAGAGAGAGAGAGCGAGAGAGCATAGGATTAAGATAGAGACAATCAGAGAGGAGTGAGAGTAACATAGTCACTGACTTAGGATGAAAGTCCCCTTACAAAGTAGGATGCCTCAAAATGAAAGTGATATCAATACGCTACTAAACGCACACCCAATGGGGGTGGTGGATCAAAAGGACCCCAGTTTTGGGGGTGGATACTATTTGACACATCATGGTCTGTGACATGGACTTATGACCTCAACCACCCGTGTATTAGTCACACGTCCTGAAAAAACGTAGCTGGGCCAGGTGATCAAAGAGCAGATCGAAAATCGATGTATTAGATATACCAATTCTAGCATCCCACACAATGCACCCAAAACTACAAGTGACTGACATCAGAGGCATACCTGCCACACAATCAACAGAACAACAACCTGTCAACTGAGCCACACATCAAAGCAGTAAAACACGGACGTGCACCAACCAACCATGACTGAAATGCCCTCACAAAACAACAAAACAATACCAGTCAGGACCACCAGATGTACGAAACAGTTGAACAGATACACAAAAAATCCCCCCCTCTCCACCCCAACCCACCAAAAAAGAACCAACCCCCTCCCGCCTGAGCCAGTTCACAACACATCATAAAACCACCCCACTCCCCACGACCTCCATTCAACACGCGCAGCAGCTCCCACACCGCCGGCTGCACCCCCATCACCACAGAAAACCAGTCAATACAAACAACGCCACTAAACATCAGATCTTAAAGCAAAGTAAAGAGTAGTGGAAGTGAACAGGACAACCCCAAAACCCAGCACTTGACTGTTAACTCACAATCCAACCCACCCACACATAAACATGTAGGCCAACTCCACTCACGAACCACCGTGGACGGAGGGGGAAATCCCTGACACTGGAAAGCTGTCTGTCAGATGACACGACACAGAAATAGCAACAACACCAAAACAATAGTAGTAGTAGTAGTTAGTTTCGTACTTCTACTAATAATGATCTGCTAATGATCTGCTACATAACTCACACTACCCATAAAACCATGCATGATGAATGATACACACCACACAAAAACAACAACAACAACGAAAACAACAACACTCACATGCACGACAACCACAAACAAAAAAAAAACAAAAAACAGAACAAACAAAACAAGAAAAAATAAACACCAAAAAAAAATTCTTTAATGATGCTCTAAAACAAAACACCGGCTCTCACACTGACTACTACTACTAACTGCCTCCTGCTGCTGCTGCTGCCTGCTAATGATATGGGAAGCACAGTAATGAATTATGAGATTATGTGGTAATGGTTGATGATGATGATGATGATAGGATGATGATGATGTATTATAGTGTGATGAAAGGATGATGATTTTATTTTCATATATAGAGCAGATGACTGTCTTGAACGCAGGGTTTCTTTTTCTAGAAAGCAAGAAAGAGAGAGAGAGAGAGAGGAGAGGGAGAGTGACAAAGACAGACCTACAGACAGACAGACCGAACAGACAGACAGACAAAGAACACAGGCGCAGACAGACAGACAGAGAGAGAGAAAACAGAGATAGAATTAAAGACTGGGTGGTAAAAAGCACATAAACGTAGACAGAAGGACAGTACAGACCAGACAGACGACAGAAACAAACGCAAACAAACACACACACCGATAGACAGGCAGGTGTTTCGACGTAATGCACATCGTCCTTTGGCCATAGTGCTTACCTGACTGGGGAATGGAGTGTCGGTCATGGGTGATGGTGAAGAGTGGATGGGGGGAGACAGAGGGGGAGGGGTCGCTGTTATTGAGAGAGAGAGAGAGAGAGAGAGATAGAGAGGAGAGAGAGAGAGAGAGAGAGAGAGAGAGAGAGAGGAGTATGTTATGAAATGACGTGGTTGACGTGCGCCCTGCACTGCCTACTTAGTCCGCGAACCAGATGTTTTTCTCCAGTATCCACATCGTGTTAGTATCACATCAAAGTGCCAGCAGAGAGCGGTGGTCACTTCCACTTACAATCCGCCACATGGACCCGCCATGCCTCCAACCACCACCAACCACCACCACCACCGTATAGTCATCATCAGCCAGAGCGCCTCCCAGATGTGGCGGCAGATGTTTCTGTGCAATTCCAAACACAGCCTTCCGCTCCCCTTCCTGCCCGACGGTTGTCAACTAAAATATTGATTCCAGCTTTCTTGGTGGTTACCTGCGGTGAAGACAGAGACTAGCACTAGCACCACGTTTTCACCGTAACAGGTGCTGACCATGGCTGCATACAACTATAAACACCATGACAGCCTAGTATCGTGGACAGGTGAACCCAGAGGATGTAAACTGCTATTGCTTTTAAGAATTCAGGATGGGCTTGCTGGCTCCTTCTTTACATTCTAATAACACTAGGTAACAAATGACGACAAACTTCATTTACCCCTCGCCTTGATGATAAGTATCCAACTACCCAATACAACTATGAGAACGAAAGAAGAGTGTAATGGGACATTTAACGGTTACGGCGGCTCTTGTGGCTATATTATTTTTATTGTCCGGGTTTGTTTTTTTGTTTCCGTCGTCTTGTGTGTGTGCAATTGTTTTTCTTTGTTTCTTCTGTCCCAATTTTGTTCCTGTGTACCGGGTTGCTTAGACTGGGTTGATATGGCCTGTTTGTGCAACTGAGTCGGTGTTCATGGTATTAGTTTAACAAAAGCAAACCCACACAGTGACTAGACACACGACACGCACACACAACATCCAAAAGGCACAACCACACGAATAACCCAAAAAAAAAAAACTCCAAAAAAAACACGCGCCGGCGCGCTCATCACATCACCACGACACTAGCACAACACACCACACACCAATCCAATAACAGCATACCAGAGAATCTCCAGAGATTCATCGTCACCACTCCTCAACTCTCTCAACCCACCACACTACACCCTCAATCTCTCACACAAACAAAACGTTCACCACCTCACCAACCTGCAGTTCAACCTTCAAAACAAAAAAAACTCAAAACTGTCGTGAACTTCTTCTCTCCCAACAACCCACACCAACAAAAACTCACTCACTGCAAAACTCTCTCTCGCTCTCTCCTTCACCGCTTCTCCCTCTCGTTCACAACTCTCTCTGGTATGGATGGTATAGGGAGGGACAAAAGGCAAAAAACGTCCGACACCCCATAAGGATCAACACCACCACCCCATGCCAACGACCCCCCATGATGCGACACCAGCGACCATGGGCTTAGTGGAATCCACACCAACCACATTCACAAACCGGCCTGGTCAAACAAACCTGTGGTCTTGCACAATGAATGATTTTAATGGACTGTTTATCAACAAAAACCTACTTTATATTGTACTGCCTTTCAGCTTAGCGTGACAAGTGTACAAAAAAAAAGTGAAAATTATAGCCCCCCCCTACAGCTTTCTTTAATTTTCAACAAAAACTCCGAGGACAAAAAGACCAATGATACAATCAACTGTTAACCATCGACTCCACCGCACTAAAACTAGCTCTGTCTTGATGGAATAGAGGAAACTAATGACTTTCGTCACATTAGATAAGGAACTTTCCCATAGCCTCCGCACGACCGTGTATGTCTTGTGTTTTTTCTAATGTTCCATATAGGTCAGATCCACAGAGTCCTAAGCCTGGGTCAGTGCCACGACAAACAGTAATGGATCATAGACTGACTCTGTTAGTGAGAAAATAACTGCAACAAAGTGTAGCCGATCACGATCCTGAAAACAAACACTACCAGTGAAACAATAACACAGTGGGTGGTCGAACACCTGGAAAGCGCATGAGACTCCACTCTGTCGACATGACATTGTTTGTCATAGCCTGGTGACAACAAACGACAAACACTGATTCCATCACTAGCAAAGATAAATGGGCCTTAACTACCAGCACACAAACTGGGACAGGAAAGCGCACGAGCACCGACACTTGTTGCGCTGGTGTAAAACAAACCTTAACTGTAGCTGAAAATGATTCGTTTCATTAAAGATGTACAGCACTTCAAACCCTTACCCCCAGGACGGCGAAACCGAGATTCACTGTACTTGTTGACACCTTGCCTGCCATTGACAGTGACACAGTGGATCTGGACATAGCCATGATCTCCTGTGGCAAGTCAGAGGCCTTTGCACCCCCCGTCCCCAGCCACATCAATGCCCTTCAACTCCATGACCCCCCGGGCAGTCAAAGCCTGACTGTTACTTATCCTGAGGCAGATGGTTCTACACAGAGGGGTGGAATCGAACACCGACCTTGGCTAAATAACTGGCGCCATCTAGTGGTGAGAAAACGGTCAGCGCGCGGCATGAAAGGCGGGTGTCCAGACATGGTGAGTTGAAGGTGAATGAAGGGGTGGCCGGGTGAATGGTGGGGAGTGGAGGTGGGGGCTGGGCTGTCTTCTCAATGGTCAGCAGACCGACGCATTCTCGGCAACCGTTTGACTGGAATACCTTTCCTTCTTTTTGGCGTCCCTAGCCCGTCCTCTTCTTTTTTTTCTCCCCTAGGATCTGACAGTTTTCATTGATTCAAAATGAGTTCTTTTGAAAGGTTTACAACAATTTGTGGTGAAATTCACGTACAGTTTGAATGAAGTTGAAACGTCTTTCTGCAGCATGAAGGTAAAGAAGACGCATTTTAGATTAATGTTATATCGTAACTTTAATTGTGGCTATAGACGTGTATATCTATAGATGTTTCATTGCGTTGAGATACTGGAACCGATATCTGAACTGTTCCAGACAACCGTTTTTGGCAAAAAATAGATTTTTAAAAAGTCCGTTTTTACTTCATATGTTAACATTTTTTAACCGAGTACTTTTTTTTCCCGAACTGGTAATGGTAATGTTGCTTATAGCTCAGCCGACCGCAAAGGGCCATATCAGAGCTATCACCGCGTTGAAGTCAACTCACAAGTGGTATTTGGAGGGGAAAAAAAAAGCTAATTCACACAACCCTTTGAAATACACTTTCTAAAAACGCACCAGAAACTTTCTTAAAAATCTTTCTTCTGTGAAATCTTAGATCAAATGAAAAATGTTCACAGAGATCACATCAGGCGTGACATCTCTGAACCAGGTTTTCATGGAGTCTGCTGTAAAATGTTTATGTCTCACATCGTGCAAGTCCCAAACTCTCAAAGAACATATTTCACTGGGAGTGGCACAGGTGGAATGCACCACGGAGCTTCTTTTCACCTTTTAAAAGATAACAATGGAAGTGGCCTGTTTGTAAACGGCACAGACTGGGACTTTTTTTTTTTTTCTTTTTTTTTTTTTTTTTTCTTTACGACGGCCGCCTCGGGAACATGGAAAACACTCATGTTTGGACGGATTTTAAGTAGTTTGTTATCCGTCTGCAAGTTCCACTCCCCTTGCCAGGAGTCTTGGATGTAATATTGGTAATATACCATGAATTAATATTCATAAAATTATGGATGAATATATCACTGGGTTGTAGTTTTTCATCAACATTTAAGACAAGTAAGATTATCAGCAATACAAAACAGTTAAGCCATGAAACGAAAATATTATTTTTCATCAGTATTTTTATTATATACACTCAAAATATGACCTAAAATAGCCCACAATACACACAGGTGCCATTACCAAAATTTTATTTGTAACAAGAGAGAGAGAGAGAGAGAGAGAGAGAGAGAGAGAGAGAGAGAGAGAGAGAGAGAGAGATTTTAGGAATTTAGACGTATGACTACCGACTGTTTACGAAGGCAACACATTTGAAGGGGTAAATAATGAAACAGAGCACAAAATTTGAAGGAGAATTGATAAAAGTGTCTGAATAAAAGAGCTAGACGAATGATAATACAACCGTGTCAAGAATTAACACGCTGTGACACACCAGCAGCGTGTGAGACATTAGTAACCAAAATTGCTTTATGAATCACTTATACGAAAGCAACTTATTTTCACACACACACACACACACACACACACACCCACACACACACACACACACACACACACACGCGCGCGCGCGCGCACGCGCGCGCACACACGCACGCACGCACGCACGCACGCACGCGCGCACTCTCTCTCACACACACACACACACACACACACACACACACACACACACACACACACACACACACACACACACATTTATATATGGATGTCCATTTAAAAAAACATTACATAAAGCTACAAACAAAGCATCCACAAGGCCTGAACACAACACACATGACTGATCATTAGTTACACGTGCTGAGTTCCTTACATTTTGATAGCCACTCAGTTGTTCCCTCTGGTACAACTACCATGATGATCACCCAAGAGAGAGAGAGAGAGAGAGAGAGAGAGAGAGAGAGAGAGAGAGAGAGATGGTAAGGGGTGTGTGTGTGTTGGTATATTTGTAGGGGGTGGGGAGTGACGACATAATCCCAACAGGATGATATTTTAGACTTTGCATCACTTGCAGATGGCCTCTCTGTCATGACGCAAGCACCGACCCGGTGTCTCTCCACTTCTGACGTGAACAATACAATCTGTCGTCCTTGAAAAAGAGCAGCTGCTAGAAATATTGGAATATATTTGTTTACATTGTTCGTTTTGCTGTTTCAGTTCAGTTCTCTCTCTCTCTCTCTCTCTCTCTCTCTCTCTCTCTCTCTCTCTCTCTCTCTCTCTCTCTCTCTCAATACACACACACACACACACACACACACACACACACACACACACACACATATATATATATATATATATATGTGTGTGTATATATGTGTATATATATATATATATGTATGTATACCACACACACACACACACACACACACACACACACACACACACACACATGTGCATATATATATATAATCGTCAAAGGCGACCTCCTCCCCCGCCCCCTTCCTATCCCTCATACCTTGCCCATCCGTTGCCGGTACTGAATTTCTTGAAAGAGAAAAAGAGAAGTTTCGAAGCCAGGGATTGAATGAGGGACCTTCAGATCGTCATTCTAATGCTCTTTCAACGGAGCTCTTCCGGCTGAAAGTAAACACAGTGCTTTTAGTCTATTTGTACGTCCCCCTCTAAGCGTGTTTGACTTCCTTCGGCTTCGGGCATTACTTCGCCACATCATACATTTGCAGTCTAATGCACTTTCTAGTTAAAAAA
>JADBJO010000016.1:732500-747500 GCA_016801955.1 Conus betulinus
CACACACACACACACACACACTTAAGCAGATCTTCTGTTTCACTGAAAAACATTTAGAAAGCAAATTTTAAAAGGAGTTTAAAGTAAATCCGTCAGTTAACAGGGACAAACAAATCACAAGACAAAACACGACGCGTTTTTGAGTTCTCAAGTCTTCTTCAGGCGAGATAAACAACATTCAGGACAATGAAAACGAGAACGAGCGATCACTTATCTTCTCAAATTTAGAAACTTAAGGGAGAGCTTGACAGCAGAAAGTCTTCGGAGAAGAACCCCTACCTCTTCTCAGACAAGTGTTTCTGCACTGAACTCCTGAACTCTAAGCGGGTCGGGCCACATCCAGGTCATGACTGCCAGATGCCCTTCTGCTGTCAGATTTTTTTCGCCATGGGACTCCTAAGCTGGGACATTTAAGCCTTAAGGAGTTCGCTTCTGTTCCTCCTTGACCAGATCCAGCTGGAACTCTTTTCAGCTGCCTCCGCCATTGCCTTTCAGGGTTCTTGTCCTCTTCTTACCGGTAACGCGAGAGCTGTTTCATGAGATCATCGGCCGATGAACCCACCACCCACATTTGCTTCAGCTTCCATGACGAGGACTTTGGCATGGAGGCCAGAGTCCCTCAGCCTACTGGATAGAATGACGTGTTTCTCAGGCTTGTAGCAACTTAATTCCTGTGTGCTTTCATGTGGCACACTGACTAAATTCCAGTCTGCTTTCATGTGGCACACTGACTGAATTCCATTCTGCTTTCATGTGGCACACTGACTAAATTCCATTCTGCTTTCATGTGGCATACTGACTAAATTCCATTCTGCTTTCAGATGGCACACTGACTAAATTTCTTTGTGCTTTCAGATGGCACACTGACTAAATTCCTTTGTGCTTTCAGATGGCACACTGACTAAATTCCTTTGTGCTTTCAGATGGCACATTGACTTAATTCCTTTCTGCTTTCAGATGGCACACTGACTTAATTCCATTCTGCTTGTAGATGGCACACTGACTTAACTTTATTCAGCTTTCATACGCACAATGACTTAACTCCATTCTGTTTTCATATGTTACAGTGATTTACCTCCATTTTGCTTTCATACGTCACAGTGACTCAACTCCATTTTACTTTCATATAGCACGCTTACATAACTCTATTGCACTGTCATACGGCACAGTGACTCAACTCCATTTTACTTTCATATAGCACACTTACATAACTCTATTGTACTGTCATACGGCACGGTGACTCAACTCCATTTTACTTTCATATAGCACAGCGACTTCAATCAGGATGACACCATCCGGCAACTCTTCTTCATGATCCCTGGGAGATTGTTTCCCCTTCTGGAAGGTCTGCTGTGCAGTCCCAGTTATACTTACCTTACGTTTCCCTGAAAAAGAACAACCATAAGCATAGCTTAAAGCCTGATGGAAAAAAAAAAAAAGCGAGACGAGATTCTACGTGTTTCTTGGCATAAAATGACAAGAACTCTGACATCAATGATGTTAAACAAAAAAGTCGATGTATTCTACCATGTCAGTAATCATGTCAAGACTGATTACAGAGTACTGGTCTGTTTCCTTCGTGACAGCAACGGCAATATGACTAAACATACAGAGTGTCTGACTGTTCTATAGTGATGCTAAAGGCATTATGACTGGCTATGCACCTTAATGGCCCTTCTACCATGGCGGTGAGTGTCGGCAATGCTATCACTTTTTGTATGACATTACGACGGAGGAATAGGAACGAACAGATCCTGCACACAGATAAAAGAAAACTTGGGGGTGACGTCGGCGTGGCGTGAAGATACCAAAGCGTGTGGAAAAGGAATGGCCGGCAAGTCTGTTGGAAGAGAAATCAAAGCATGATGAAAAGAGATAACATGAGATCCGTTGGGGTAGGCATCAGTGGGTGATGGAAAGTGATAGCGTGCGAGACTGCTGGAGGAGATATAAGAAAGTTATAGTGTGTGAGTCTGCTGGAGGAGAAATCAGGTGTGATGGAAATTGATAGTGTGTGAGTCTGCTGGAGGAGAAATCAAAGTGTGATGGAGATTGACAGTGTGTGAGTCTCCTGGAGGAGAAATCAAAGTGTGATGGAAATTGATAGTGTGTGAGTCTGCTGGGAGAGGAGAAATCAAAGTGTGATGGAAATTGATAGTGTGTGAGTCTGCTGAAATCAAAGTGGATGGAAATCAAAAGTGTGATGGAAATTGAGTGTGTGTGTAGAGTCTGCTGGAGGAGAAATCAAAGTGTGATGGAAAATGGTAGTGTGCGAGTCTGCTGGAGGAGAAATCAAGTGTGTGATGGAAAGTGATAGTGTATGAGTCTGCTCGGAGGAGAGATCAAAGTGTGATGGAAAGTGATATCGTTGGAGCATGCTGACAAAGGAATGAGAGAAGAATGGAAAATAAGTTTTGTGAGTCTTTTGCACGAGAAATCAAAGCATGATGGACAAATGAGAATGTTTGAGTATGTGGGATCTTTGGAGTTGAAATCAGACTATGATAGAACGCGGAACTTCTTGTGTCAGTTCGAGGAGAAATCAAAGCACGAAATAAAGTGATTGTGTATGGTTCATTCGGAAGAGAAATCAGCCTAACGCGAAATGTTTGCTGTGAGACAGTCAGCGACAGCGTTTCATCAAGATTTAAAGGAAAGGGAATACTTGAGACAGAGAACAATTATCAGAAGGACAAAGAAAAAAAAAATGATGAGCGCAAAAGAAAAGAAAGAAAAGAAAAAAAGACAATATTCATTTTAAGGTGGCACCAGGGAAGGTAGGGAAAGAACTTTACAAGAAAGGGATACGCATCATTGGTACTGATTGATTAATGAAGAAGCAAGCAGACACTGAATCATTGTGTCTTTCGTTCAGTTTTCTACCCAACAATCTGAAAGTAAAGTGACGGGCTTCGTTGTATACATCAGTATGGATTTATTTGACAATTTAATCAAAGGTTACTTTACTGCACTCACTCTTACCTGTTGTACAGTCACTTTTAAAGAAAGAAGGAGAGGGAGAGAAAGAAAGAGAGAAGAGAGAGAGAGAGAGAGAGAGAGAGCGTGCGTGCGCGCGCGCGCGCGCGCGCGCGCGCGCGTGTGTGTGTGTGTGTGTGTGTGTGAGAGAGAGAGAGAGAGAGAGAGAGAGAGAGAGGCTGGTTTGGTAAAAGCTGCAAATAATTCTTATCAAAAGTGCGGACCATCATATTGACCGATTCTCTGTGTCTCTGTCTCTCTCTGTCTCTCTCTCTCTCTCTCTCTCTCTCTCTCTCTCTCTCTCTCTCAGAGTAAACACACACACACACACATATGCACGCACGCGCACACACACACACACACACACACACACACACACACACACACATACACAAGATAGATAGATAGATAGCTAGCTAGCTAGATAGATAGATAGATAATTAGATAGATAGACAGACAGACAGACAGACAAACAGACACATATATATACAGAGAGAGAGAGAGAGAGAGAGAGAGAGAGAGAGAGAGAGGGAGAGGGATATCTTTTAACCACTGAAAATGTTTTACATTCGTTTGAAGTCTGGACGCCTTTTCACATGAAAGAGCCACCCTTCATAACGGCCCCACCAACAGAAAATTCCATTAAAACGTATCGTGACATCAAACGTCCTCACTCCAGCCTGTGCCTGTTAGCCATTTTAACTGAACATTCCATACAGACGAGCACGCATGCCCAAAATGGCGAGGAGCTGCTAGCCAGTGTCTAGTCCTTGCGCGTTCTATCAGCGCTCAGTTGATAAACCAGCAGCTAATGCATTGTAGTGGCCGCTCCTATTCCACTTACTCCTGCTGAAATGCTGGGGGTCTGCTGCAGTTGTGTGGCGGTAGGACGGTGGTCCGTTCATTCACAGGTACGTTACTCTTGCGGTGGAGAATATCCACTTCAAAGAAACTGCTGTTGGTGCAAAATTACAAGGTATCGGTTCAGGTGGATTTAATGGGAGGGCTCGTCTGGCTGGTGTGAAATTTAGTACGTGGCGTGTGTGTGTGTGTGTGGGTGGGTGGGGGGGGGGGGGGGGGCGAAGGTGTTGGGGGAGGGCTATTAGACAGGAGACATATGACAAGGGAAGTGGGAAGAACACACACACACACACACACACACACACACACACACACGAGAGAGAGAGAGAGAGAGAGAGAGAGAGAGAGAGAGAGAGAGAGAGAGAGAGAGAGAGAGTATACTATTCTCTGACCATGTTTATCTCCATACGTCCACTCTCCTTCCCCTTCTCCCCTACACACACACACACACACACACACACACACACACACATGCATGCCCACATGTGTGTGAGCACACACACACACACACACACACACACAAATGCATGCACACACACACACAGCATGCACACAAAACCGATACACACACACACACACACACACACACACACACACACACACACACACACATTCAGGCATGCACACGCTTAGAAAGAGAAAGAGAAAAAGGATCCTTTGGGTCTGTCACAGACTGTGTGGTTTTTACACCCACCATGATCAGTCCGACCAACGTCCAGTCAGCCATGCAGACATGGTCCACTGCCCCCAATCACACGGCCCCTGATCCTCCCTGCCTCTACGCGGGTTTACCGGCTTGCAAACAATGACCTCACAATGAGGACACAGCCGCCCAGTTTAGCTGGACACGGGCGAGTTGTTGTGTTGGATAGACTTGGACAGGTAAGGGTCACCTCGAATTAGACCTCTTGTTTAGGGGGTTGTTTTGCTTTGATAGTCATCAGTGGATGACTGATTATTTACACCAGTGATGGTCTGTGATCAGTTCATTAAACAGCCATGCGTTGTGGTGATTTATTCAGACAATTCTGAGCCTGTGATCTCTCTAGTGATAAATTTGTAACAACAAAATGTAAATACTAATGAGGAAAGAAGGATCAGGTTTCACACACACACACACACACACACACACACACACACACACACACACACAGATTTATATAGGTGTGTTGTGTGCTTTTCTCTTATCATTTGTAATTAGCAAAGACCAAACTGAAATGTTGAAGTTAATGTTCAAAACATGTATGAATCATTGTTTTACCACCACATTTCGACTATGATGGTGTTCAGTTTTTTCATCAGAGAAGGGTAACCAAAAATCGCTTTTCAGCTGCCCAGTGAGCTTAGCACTTCTGACTATACTCTGCGTAACTACATGACGAAAATTTTTATTGACATTTCTCCCTCGAAAACCAACTTTATGTTTCCTTCTTTCACTGACACGTAATTGACCGCTGAGAAAATAAGCGTGTCCTTCTTCCTCTCCATGGTGTTTCAATATGTACAGTGTACTGTTGTCTGGTGCGATCAGTGACCTAGTGGATGCCTTCTTCATCTGCATCTTCTTCCCTGTGCTCTTTCTCGCAGCACTGAACGTTTGTCTGGCCATCGCTAAAGGGAGGCAATACACGGCAGGGGACGGTTGGAATCGCCTCATGGGGTTTCGACTTGGTGCGCTTGCTCCAGGTCATCGCAGCTCCATGTTCTGGACTGGCAGAATCAATCAAACAGTTGAACAATTTTCCGAGTGCACATAAGGTAATCTTCATTAGGGCCTTCAGTCACATTCAAAAACTTGACATTGTTCCTTTTTGAAAAATGATTCTACCCAATCCTTATCACGTTCAATGGTGTCAAAGATAGTTGAGAAGTGTTCTTCCGAGTTATAAATTGTGCCAATTGTACTTTGTAGAGGCTGACACTGGTCTCTCAAACAGGCCACTTACTACTTCAGATGACCGTTTTCTGATCGCAGATTGTAACACCACGTAGGCAGTTCACCAACATAAGCACACACGGTCGCATAATGTTGCTGTGTCTGTTGAAGCTGTGTCAGAACTTCATCGTTTATGATGCATGGTATTGACATTATGTCTGCTCTGCAAAAGGAGGCAGCATTAGGAAGGGGGGAACACGTTGAAATAGGAAGCCTGACATCGCGGCTCGTGACGGCCCGACAGGTTAGACAATACCTGCTGAATTCTCATCTTGCCGTCGACACAACGTATCCCACTGACTGGCCCTGCATTACTTTTGATGTCCATGCACATCTGGAGAAATTTCAGGAGAATTACTGCAACAAAAGCTAACGTACACGCCCCAACTTATGAGGAGCTATGCTAATTGAATTAGAGTAGAAGTAGTGCATAAATTGAAAAAAGAATGGTGGATAGTTCGTGCGAATGACACTCCAGTAACTGCTGAAGTCACAGGGAAGAAGTACATGTTATAAATCTCACATCACTGAACCGTGCACGGTGTAAGCTCGTCTGTTGTCTTCTGGCCCCGCAGTAGATATAATCCACAAAAAATCCACAACTCTGAAAGCTTCAAAACAGGTTTCGTAGCAATAGTTGATAATTTATCAATTTGAACAAACTCGTCGTGTCTTTTCCTCTTTATTAGCCAAAAATTAATATTAAAAGCCTACTGAACAGAGCGAAAATTGCGTGGCTTGCCAACACAGTTCAAATTCCAGAGAGAGAGAGAGATAGAGAGAGAGAGAGAGAGAGAGAGAGAGAGAGAGAGAGAGAGAGAGAGAGAGAGAGAGGCAGGCAGACAGACAGAGACAGACAGACAGACAGACAGAAACTGAAACACGGAGGCAAAAGGAACACACACACACACACACACACACACACACACACACACACACAAAATACACACACACACATACACGCACATGCACACACTCCACAATCCACCTCCATCCACCCCAACGAAACAAGATGGTTGAAACACCTGTCGCCAAAGAATTCAGCAAAGCAGAGGAATGAGTCTTCTCCCTGTGAGGGAAAGAAACGAGAAAAACGTGTGCAGTCTACTCATACCTTCAGCACCACCTCCTGTCATACCTCTGACAGACCAACAGCCAGCCTGTCACAGGTGAGTTGTCTCAAGGAATATCATGAACCATTTCTGTCTGCAAGATACGTCATCTTCAGGAATGTGAGGATAATTCAAAAGTTCACCGACAGACATGCCATAAGGTACAAAAGTATCTTGTTCATCTTGTGGATTGTGGTAAGTTTGAAGAGATCCAGTGTATAGGAAGGACCGGTCAAACCCTGCAAAAAAAAAAAAAATGGTTCCATGGATACAAATCTAACACAGGAGCAGAACCACTCAGGAGTAAGAAGGTTCCACAGGCAAATTCAAACAACGACAAGAAATACCCTCAGAGATACGGAAGCCATCTCTGGGCACAGGTCGTGGGTCAACCTAGAACCATGACAAAGAGCCCTTCGCAGGAATACAGACAGTCTGTGGTAGCCTGACCTTCTCAGGGTGAAGGTCACCGTGTTCTGGTCATGAGAGGCACGGTGACTGAATGTTTCGCATTTGATGATACAAAGAAAGGGAACTCTGGCAAGAAATTTTGGAGATACAAACTCAAAACGAACTACCTGGATGGAATCTGTGTACCAGATTAATCAAATATAGCACCTGCAAGAACCAAACCCCAAGCCCTTTTCTCCCCCTCCCCCTCATCTGCAGAATTCAACAAATGATATGAAAGTTTAATGCTGCTGTAACTGCTAAAATCTTGACATAGTCACTGGGCGTAATGATCCCTGAGGATCGAAACAAACCATGTCTTTTCCTTTACGCACAGTTGTTAGTCGTTCTCTGCATCTCTTCCATGTCTTTCTTTCCTCATCAATCTTACCACAACATTTAATGCACATGTTCCTTTTCTTCTTTTCTCTTTCTTAATTTGTCTCCTTTTCTTCAAATTTCCCTTTGGCTTCTTATTTGGGCAGGTGAAAAAATTACGTGGAGACACTTGAAAACAGAGAGGTAGTAAAATAAACAGGTAGTAATATCTAAATGAAATGAATACGTTTTCTTGTTGACAACAATGTTTATGAAAGATAATTTGTTTTTTTTGTTTTCTTCTGCATCATGTGTTTCTTTCAGCAACATTTTAGTGCTGAAGATGACTTGACTGCCTGACCTGCTTAGCACTTACACCCTCTTACCTTAAGGGATAATCTAGACTAGATTAAAATGTTCTTTGAGTGTGCTAAACAAATTACAAATACACCAGAATCATGACCCTTTGCATAGGGTTACAAATTTGTGCATAGATGCTGCTCGACAAAAATTAAGTTTAATGAATTATTGAAATCACAATACATTTCGTTTTTCTTTAAAGCATGACATAGACCAAGTATCAGTGTGCTTGCAAATACTTTGTTTTGTTTCACTGAACACATTCTTCCTATAACTGGAGGAACACTGGACCCCATCCTGTCCAAATCTTTTAGAGAAATGTGAGAACATTGGACACACACACACACACACACACACACACACACACACACACACATGCGCGCGCGCGCACACACACACACACACACACACACACACACACACACACACGTGTGCATTGAGCATGTCCAGTGAGTCATCGTGTTCTCTCCCCACAGTCAGACGTGGTCTGTCACAAAGAGTTATGGCCCATTAGCCCCGATCACACGGCCCCTGATCCTCCCTGGCTCTACGCGGGTTTACCGGCTTGCAAACAATGACCTCACAATGAGGACACTGCTGACTGCGCTACCACCCGGTTAACTGGACATGGGTGACTGGTTCTGCTGGACAGACTTGCATAGGCAGTGGTCACTTTTGATTGGGCTGTGTATTAGCGGGTACTTGTTTTGTGCAATGTGAACACCTATTCACAACTTGGCTACCTTTGAAATACGTGCCCCCACATCCCCTCCTCATGCCTCCCCCCCCCCCCCCCCCCAAAAAAAAAAAGAGATAATTTATTTCTGCATTATGTCAGAAAAAGAATATAATGAAAAGTATGAAAAGGAGGATTAAGTATAAACTGCGAGTATTTAGGTGTTGTCACTAATATTGCCGCCATTCTGTCTCTTCCCCTGCATGCATCATCACTTGTTCTGGTAGTGTTTTAAATAGTAATTCAGTTATGTTGTTAATAGGACAAAATTGTTTTGTCATTTGAATAGAGTCGCACAGTATTTTGTAATTTCAAGTTACAAATTTTCTTTACTGTGTCGTATCTTTTCCTTGGCAGAAAAAAAAAACAAAAGCAAAGAAACAAAGGAAGATAAAGAACGTGAGGACAGGGCAGGGAGGACGAATATACAGAACAAAGGTATCATTAAGACATCTTTTTACAGTTTTTACTTGATTCGCTTTAAGCAATGATCAATGCAGACACTGACACACACTGCAGTGTCATTTTCAAAGAGTGATATCACATTGAGTCATGGCACCATGCTGAGCATTTGTGGACACACCACTAAACTCAGCATGTGTACTGCAGATGGCACAGTACTCTCTCCAGTAACTGGCTGACAAACCGTGTCACAAAGACAGGATGAGGAGAGTTGGGGGGGGGGGGGGGGGGGGGGGGGGCACAACATGAGATGAATCCATGAACAAGCAAAAAACGCATGTTAGAGACAACTAACAACACGAGAAATTCTCACCTGGTAGCCACCAACCATGCTTTTCAATACTCTAATGATGGTCTCTTCCTGCGACTCAGTTATATACCTGTCCCTTTCAGACAGATCGAGAATTAAAACCTGTGTCTTCTATGAACAATATATAAATTTGTAAAAATCCTTACGTTCCAAGAAATACATTGTCTTCGGTGGATTCATGTGTGGGGCCCCACTTAACACACCCCTCCCCCCCCCCCCCCTCCCCCCGCCACTCACAGCAGCTATCTCGTGACGCTTCCCACTAGAAAAGTGGATACACATTGTGGGTGAACAAAGCGGGGATGGGATCAGACTGGACGAGTGAATTCCATCTAACTGGGCCACACGCGCTGTGAAACTACCTACTGTACATCTGTGCCTTTTTCAGTACTGTTCTTGCCTCCAAAAGGTCGTGTCGTGCTGTGGCACTTGTAAAGGGAAAGGTTTTGTTAAAAAAAATTCTTTCTATGTATGTCAGACGTTTCCTCCAATTCTCACTTCCACCTGACCCCATCTTTCACTCTCTTCGGCTGCGGAGGCCACAGGATGCGGTTCAGACTGCCAGTCTGTCTGCTCTGCATTCACACTCCCCATTTTCATTCTTCAGAAAGACAGTGAAGTAGGTCAGAAGGCCAATACAGTGTCCAATCAAAATTGAAATCTGGGTAGTTTGCCTGACAGTCACACATTCCAAACAGCAACTAGGAGAAGACATCATTCGGTGAAACAAATTTCAGTGGGGAACAAATAGTTTCCTTAATTTTGCCTTAGATCGTAATGTGGCATGGCTGCAGAAGTAACTGTAATTGTAACGGTAGGGGGAAAAAAGTCCACATTTTAATCATGTCTACACGAAAACAATTCTTAGAATCAGGTCAATGCATTCATTGACATTTTGTCAGTCATTAATGATCTTGAGTTTTCATGCTGTCTGGTGACTGTTAGCGAGCTTAGTTTTACGTTCTATTTTCATTTGTACGTAAATTTACCAATATCATCATATAACATGTATTGTTAACTTACTGCTGTTATAAAACTTGTCTACAAATAGGCATGATGTAGTCGATCATTTTAGAACATCTCACAAACTCTTAGCAGTTAAGCTGACGTATTAAAAGCCCTTGAATACTTAATAAATCCGATCCGATCTCTGCAACACAGCACAGATCCATTGTGCATCCAGTATATTCAGGACTACCATAGGCTGGCAATCATAACGAACATTTACTTCTCGTTCTCAGAGTAAGGCTTCTTGCAAGTGAAACTAAAAGCTGCTTATGTTGAATATACTTGAGTGGACTGCTGTTGATGGTGGTGGGAAGGGGAGGGGGGAGGGGGGGGGGTGTCTTGCTGCACCTTTCTTAGCTGCACGATTCAGAAGGCGACGAAGACCTTTCTTGCCGTCAAATGCCAAAACAAGAGAGAAATGATGAATGGGCAGATGCAATGACATGGAAGGATTGTAATGTATCGTCTGCCAAAGAAGCTTCAACCATTCAGTCAAGCCATGTGTAGATTCGGAGTGACTCTTTCACGTCTGCAACCACAACCACAACGAAATAATAATAAACCACATACAGATCAATCGCATTGATGACTTATTCAAGCAGGTTGAGCAACGATTTGCTGGCGTCATTTCACAGGTCTGTGCTTCAAATGCTGTTTCAAGTAATGTGTTTTATGTGTCTATTGATGTGGCTCGTTTTCAGCAACGCTGCAACACTGCAGTCTGCTTCAGTCTTCTTGTCATAATTTCATTACCATTGCTGATAACCACACCAAAAAAATAACACATCTATCAATGCTCTCCAGGAAGCCTACGTTGGAAACAACTTTTTTTCTTTTTTTTTCTTATGTGAATATTCAATTCATGTCAGCAATGCAATCGACATATTCCTTATTGCAAACTTCATGGCCGGAAGTCCATTTCCCTGGCGCCCGACGAAGCAGGCTTGCCCACGAGTTCATAAAAGCCCAGTGATGGTATCTGTAATAGTTGACCATCCACTTACTACGGCCCCTGTTCCAAAGCTAGGAACAGATTAAGACAGACCATTACCACATATGAGCATCAAACACAAATCCCAAGCCAGCCTAAGCTTTGAAGTTTTATCTAGCAGAAACTTTCCTGATATGTAGCAGCCAGGAATGGGGCAGGGAAAACTGGACTCGACCGGTCAATGGATTTTTAGCACGTGACTTAACTGCAATGACAAGAAAGCTGAGTGATGGTTGGTCAGAGAGCCAGGCTATGTTACCACGGTGAAGAGGACATTGTGGGTGATCCTACAGAGCGCTCGTCCATTCTACACGCGTGGAAAGGATTTTTTTTGACAGATTGTTATACTGAATGCTACACGCTTCAAGGATTTACCCCCTGTGGCAGGGGCTTTATGACTGACAATTTACAGTTCCAGGCTATTCTGTGGTGGTGGTATACATAGTGCGGCTATTTCATCTACAGCGATAGTAGCATAATGACATATAACACGGTGATAAGAGACTCATCACAATGCAGCATACCAATCTGTATTATCTACCATGGTGGAAATGGTATAATAACTTTTCTGAATGATAAACTATCTTGTCATGGCGGTGATGATGACTGGTGGTCCGTTGTAGACCATAGCAGTGCCAGCACCTTTCCTATGTGTGGATGAAGTGAAAAAATCACCGTGATGGTGACTCATATTGTGTGGCTTTGTAGAGAGACCTGATTATCGACCCCCCCCCCCCCCCCCCCCCAAAAAAAAAAAAAAAAAAAAAAAAGGGGGGGGGGGGGGTATTTCTACGACCGGCAGTTCAGTTTGAGAATAAGCTGGGCTACCACATAGGACATTCACAGGAATGAGGATGGGCAGAAGAAATCTAAAGCAAGGAAGAAAAAGTACACTACGAAACAAAAGAAAATGCAAGACAAAAGAGCAAAAAAAACTGGAAAGTCCGTTTGCGCATAGGTTTCGTGATGGAATCCAGTTCTCAGGAAAGCCAAGTGTAATAGTCTATATTCACTGGTTCACTAATAGAACATGTAAGAGTGATATTAGGATACTTGCTCGATCATTTATGAAAACTTTAATCAAAATATTGAGCCGTTAAACGAAGAAATAAACGAATTATGACACAGACAACAGCCATTTATGTATCATGTTTTAGTTGAAAATAAGGAAGTGTCTTACGTGTTTTTTGTGTTAGTATGTGTTCATATTAATCATCAGAAGAGCTCCTGTGCTTCAATTTCCAGCTTACCGATCATAAGGATGACCGGAAAAGTACACGTCATCTTTAAAAAAAAAAAAAAAACCGTCATAAAGATTGTAATCCGTCTCTGGCTTGATCCCTTCGTTTCCCTCACAGAGACAGGCTTCCAAAAAACACGTGCCAGCCCACAGGTGCACACACCTGCACACACTTTTGTGCACACCCCTACGCACATCCATTGAACAAAAATCACACACACACACACACACACACACACACACACAGATTTCAGTTTGTATACGGCTGAAAAAAATTGCGCGCATTTGTTTGAAGTCTGAAGGCCCTTGAACATGAAAGAACGGTGCGTCATTAAACCGCTGTCAAACTGGAGAAAACGCGCCAGCTCATAATTTTACATCAAACCATGTCATTTCCAAGTGTTCACATCATTATCACAAGAACTTTGTCTACACAGGCCGTCAGGCATGCCTAAGATGTCAAAGAGCGACCAGTGAATGTTCAGAGTTTTACTCGTCTCTGTCAGCATACACATGATAAAAGAGCCGCCGCTAATTGCTCCGTGTGGATCTCGTTTTACAGTTATCACTCTCGCTGAAATTCCGTGCATGTTTTTTTTTCTTGGTCATCAGTGGAGGTGTGAAGGAGGAACTGATTAAAATTCACGGTGCTCCTTTGATAAAGGAAATCACCTCAAAGCCACACCCTTTGGGGCAAGATAAATTGCGAGCTTGCTTTTTTTTTTTCCGAGGGTGTGACTTTGTTGATGTCAAATTGAAATAGGAAAACAGGGTGCAAAGAAATTAGAATGCATAGTTTGGGAAAGAGAGAGAGAGAGAAAGAGACAGACAGACAGACAGACATACAGACAGATGGACGGATGGACAATGAGAGAGAGAGAGAGATGCAAACATATAGAGATCTGATCTATGTGTGCTAAAAAGAAACTATTCTAGCTCATACCTACCCTTATCACACACACACACACACACACACACACACACACACACACACACACACAGGCGCGCGCATGTGATCCTTTTTCTGATATATTTTCCCTTCCCTAATCAAACTCTTAGCAGAAGTATACCGAGGTGATGTGCAAAATTATGATTCTAATTCAAGTCGTCTGTCTATGTAATGTAAGTGTTAGGGTGCATGAATGCAGTCTGTAATTTCAGTCGTCTGATATGTAGGTGTTAAGGTGCGTGAGTGCAGTCTGTATTTCCAGTCGTCTGATATGTAGGTGTTAAGGTGCGTGAGTGCAGTCTGTATTTCCAGTCGTCTGATATGTAGGTGTTAAGGTGCGTGAGTGCAGTCTGTATTTCCAGTCGTCTGATATGTAGGTGTTAAGGTACATGGGTGCAGTCTGTATGAGACAGTTTATACCTCTATCGAGGTGTTTTTTCTGCCCATGATCATATGTATGTATTTTGATATTCATTGATATACACTACATGATTACGTTACTCTGACTTTACTCATGAGTGTGTGACATTTTTCTTTGTTGTTGGCTGTGATTGCAAAACACCATGCAGCAAAACATTATTCTAGATATGGGTCTGTATGAAGTAGTCTTTTGTTATCGCTTGATAATTGTTAAATAAATCACTACAATACATAGCAGTCTCCATTATTAATTGTAGACTGTCACTGGTCTAAATGAACGGCAACCAACTGCTGGCTATCAGAGCAAGCAGTGTCCATCCCCAAACGAGTGAATTCAAAGTGACCCTTACCTGTCCAAGTCTATCCAACACAGCTCGCCCTGTCCAGCTAACTGGGCGGCTGTGTCCTCATTGTGAGGTCATTGTTTGCAAGCCGGTAAACCCGCGTAGAGGCAGGGAAGATCAGGGGCCGTGTGATTGGGGGCAGTGGACCATGTCTGCATAGCTGACTGGACGTTGGTAGGACTGATCCCTGTGTGCCGACAAGAGTAGAGACGAGAGTGCATCTATACTCCTCCTGCTAGATATTCCCCCCAGATTAACACTCCCTCTGCTCGGTATTTTTCCTGCTTAATACTCCATCTGATGGCCATGTTGCTGCTCAATACTCACACTGCTCAATACCCTCCCCCACCCCCCACGTACTCGATATTCCTCTTGCTTGATGTTGCTCCTACTCGATACTCTCCCTCCCACAACCATATCCCACATGGATGTTCTTTGGTACACACTCTCAATATTCCGCATCAGAGCTTCTGTAAGTTGGAGATCAGTTTTTTTTTTCACACAAATTATCAAACATGAGCAACCAC
>JADBJO010000016.1:752500-755000 GCA_016801955.1 Conus betulinus
CCTGTCCAGTGAGTCATCGAGTTCTCTCCCCACAGTCAGACGTGGTCTGTCACTAAGAGTTACGGCCCATTACCCCCGATCACACGGCCTCTGATCCTCCCTGGCTCTACGCAGGTTAACCGGCTTGCAAACAATGACCTCACAATGAGGACACTGCTGACTGCGCTACCACCCGGTTAACTGGACACGGGTGACTGGTTCTGCTGGACAGACTTGTATAGCTGGTAGTCACTTTCTATTAAACCACCTGCTCTGGGCTGCTTGTTTAGACAGTCACCAGTGGGTGGTTACCTACTTAGACCACCAGTGGTAAGTGACCGCATGGGTAGTTAACTGTCAGCCTTCGGGTCTTTATCTAGCTTGTGCGTGAACGTGTGTACATGCTTGTGTGTGTGTATGTGTATGTCTGCATGTGTGTGTGTGTGTGTGTGTGTGTGTGTGTGTGTGTGTGTGTGTGTGTGTGTTCATGTTTGTGTGTGTGTTCATGTGTGTGTGTGTGTGTGTGTGTGTGTGTGTGTGTGTGCGCTGGCTAGAGAGGAGACCAATGTTGTGCTCTAAGCGTTCCACGTGTTTATGAGTAGGTTCTGAAATGTGACACTGTTACCAACCCCCCTTTCTATCCATGCGGACGTACACTTCAGGAATACTTATTACACCCACGTCTCCACGTCTAAGTTCTGAACATGGACGTTTCACTTACCCACTTTCTAGCCGGATCTTTTCTTTTTTTATCGTTCATTACTTATAGATCACTGGCCGCCTGTCTAGTGTTACACATGCGATTGTCAAGGTGAATAGAACAGATACATAACATGTAGTGTGCATGTGACGTGTTGTATGACAAAGCTGTTTTTTTTGCAACCCCCCAGCCCCCGAAGTCAGTAGATTACCTCTTCAGCTCTAATTTTTTCTTGGGGTGAAGGGTGAGGAGGGGGCTTCTGTTTTTGTGGTTTTTTTGCCTCTTCAGTGGCATTACCCCACGCTGCTTACTCCTGTTCCATGTCCACAGCTACACCCTAACTTGTCCCGGCGTGACGTCAGCAGCAGCAAATACACAGTCATGAGGCAGCCCAGCAAATGAGACACTGCACTACTGCCGAATCGTCATATCTGTTGTAAACAATCCACACCAAAACTGAAGAATTGATTTTTGATGATAGGTTGTATAGATGTAAGTGTATGTGAGAATGACTGACTATAGTTGAGCACGTGATTTCGTAGTTGCATGGCCGTGGTCCAAGATATTCATTTTTGTTTGACACAGGCTATTCCAAAAAATCCACACGGATATGCATTAACTGTCATGTGAAGATAGCCTGCACGCAAGTTTACAGCAAAGTAGTCTTCATTGTCTTGAAAAGGAGTTGTATCCCCAGAAGACAGGGCCAGGAAAGTAGAAAAGGCCACGCTGGCAGTCCTTTTCTACAGGATGTAAGTACAGACCAGACGACCATTCAAGAAATCAGCAAGGAAGCTGAAACATGTAAATATAGTCTTAAGTCTAAACTCATCTACAAGGAAGTCGAGAAACACTGAATAGATCTGAGATGTGCACAGGCTGTGTCTCGTTTAATTCACAATACAGAATACAAATCATAACAGGACCTTGCCAGCTCCAACGCAGAATCACCATCTTCTACACGGTTGGATACCTTGCATGGAATCAGCCCACAAAGACCCTGCTCTGATGGCACAGTCTGTCCAACCTGCGATTCCCTGATACGCCAAGAAGCTCCAGTCAGATGGATCTCCAGGAAAAATAATGGGGCCGACAGGATTATTGCAGTGAACTATACACTTCAACCAGCACGTCACAAACAAAAATCATAACTGACATGGCATGTCACGTTTCCGTAAAACATCCTGAACAGTACTACAATCAAAAGGTGCAGGTAAGACAGAAGGCCAAGTACACAAAACCTTAGGACCTCGCCGTATTAGTAATTTACATGAAAATTCTTGTTCCCCGAACATTGGAGTAGACTATCATACGCTGTATTTTGAATGTAAAATGCCATTCACGCCATGTCGTTCGGCTTTGGCATTACAGTCAAGCTGACGGAATGCTTTGGCACCGTCTTGTTACTCACTGGTAGTAGAACTAAAGAAGTCATGTGGATGCAAAATCACAAAAACTAACTGGATTCCCGTTCGTCAATAGTGTGTGTGTGTGTGTGTGTGTGTGTGTGTGTGTGTGTGTGTGTGTGTGTGTGTGTGTGTGTCTGAGAGAGAGAGAGAGAGAGAGAGAGAGAGAGAGAGAGAGAGAGAGAGAGAGAGAGAGAGAGAGAACAAATGTAACACCCGTGTAAACAACGTAATTAACCACTTCGTTAAAGAATCAATAATTATATTTTCTTCACAACGAACTCTGTCTGCTTTTAGGATGAATATTAGTACACACACGCGCGCGCGCGCGCGCGCGCGCGCACACACACACACACACACACACACACACACACACACACACACACACACACACACACACACACACACACACAAG
>JADBJO010000016.1:760000-767500 GCA_016801955.1 Conus betulinus
CTGTGGACAGAGGAATTTACCCGCTCCATTGACAGAATTTCTCGCAATCACTCTCCCAAGAAAGGTCACCCGTAAAACTCTCCAAACCATTGCAGCCTCACCAGCCACTCCAGTAAAATAACACTGAAAAGTGTGCTTTTTCTTTTAAAGCCGCAGGTGGAGATAACCATTGCATAACAGCTCATGCGTGTCAGGGCGGAAAGCAGCACCACTCAACAGATCTTCGGTCTGAGAATTTTGAGGGAGAAATATCTAGCAAGAGCAAAATTGGTATATGTACCCGGCTGGGAGGCACTTAATGGATGCGTTTCTGAGAGTGTGCTCAAATTTCCTGACCAACACTGCAGGTGTCTGTATCTCTCGGGCCTGGTTGACGCCGGGATATATTATGAAAGGAAGCGTAGAGTACAGCCCTGTCATGTAGTCTCAGACCGAAATGGAAATCCGTAGCATCATCATAATCATCCTCATTCTCATCGATCAGCAAAAAAAAAAAAAAAAAAAGTCTCAAATTCTGTGGCCCTTCATGCCCTGCTCTCATGGTGACCTCAGTTTCGATGTCCTCTCCACGTCTGTGGCCTTGGTTTGGTTCCGTCGGGGTCACCGGTATCGGCGAGTCCATGGGGGCTGTCGTTGGACGGACGTGGTGGCGCCCTCCGGAGGGAGAGCTCACTCACGCCGGCTCCGCGACTAAGCAATTATTGTCGTCAGTAGGGGGCTTAGTAGGTGGTGTCCTGCGTATGTTAGATCAGAACAGGCGCCACTGAACACCACCGAAGTGACTCGGCAGCAGTGCAGTGTCTCCTCCGTGTGGTTGCCTCTTGACGACTTGACATTGACTGCTGCCTGTGGATTGCCGGTGCCGGGGGGCTGCGGCGGGGCCGACCGGGCCGTGGCTGTGGACAGGGTGTCGGATCCTTTGATGACAACAGCAACGAACTATGTCGAGGCAATCGGTTCGCAGTTTTCTTTTGCTTCGCTTGACACAATATCTTTTTGTTTGTTTGTTTGTGCTTTTGTTTGTTTGTTTGCTTTATTGTTGTTTTTCTATGTCACATACCCTTCCTGTGTTCATTCGCAGTCTCGACATTCCAGATGCGTCTGACTTCAGCCCTCTCCCTCAGTTTTTGACGTCTGCCTGGCTGCCGAGAGGGTGTCTGGCTGTGAAGGCACTGTGGGGCCCAACTGATCAGGGACTGTGGATGGTATACCCGGCTACGGACGAGACAGGGTAAATCCTTCTGCTAAAAAGTATGAGGATGAGAGGTGTATATGTGAGTGTGCTGGCCAACAACCTGTTTTTGCTTCAAGATGACACGGGGTTGGAGAAACCCAGCACCATGGTGTGGGTAGATGATCCACTATATCAGTGACAAATAGTGAGATTCAACACGCTCTGCAAAAATTGGGATGCGAGTTGCGTTCAGGCATGAAGATGGAGTGAGCGACGGGCCCAGGACAACAAGGTGACCAGATTTTTG
Source organism: Conus betulinus (assembly GCA_016801955.1). Classification (NCBI taxonomy): domain Eukaryota; kingdom Metazoa; phylum Mollusca; class Gastropoda; order Neogastropoda; family Conidae; genus Conus; species Conus betulinus. The sequence continues at coordinate 761,482 of JADBJO010000016.1, forward strand.
ACTGGTCGACGATGTTTCATGTGCGAGAAAAACCTCTTGACCGCTCTCTAAATATCAGCATTTTCCGGGAAAAAATTACATCTTAGGACCGAAAGAAGGACATAAGACCGTTGTATGTTCCAAACTGTTTGAAGGAGAGTCATTACCGATCGGTATGCACCAGTCCTGTTGTTTGCATGGTGGGTAAACACGCTGGCCACACAAAGGGAGACCCAGACTGCTCTGTGGCATGTCCGCAGAACGATACCCGTTCATTCATCACAGCATTCAGACGCAGAGAACAACAGCAAGTAAAAAAAAAATGGCACTGCTACAGAGAGAAAACAAAAAAAAAAAAAAAAAAAAAAAACCAGGCGAAACAGATAAAGCATCTAGAAGGGAAAAAGGGAGAATACAAGAGGGTTTCTCAAGAAGGCAGTCTAAAATTAACTCATCTTTTGTCCTGAGCTTACAGAGAAGGAGTCGCCAAGAGACCCCAAACAATGACGTGACGAGGGCAGCCCAGTTCAGACGACCAGCATACAGACCCGTTTTACGGGCGAGACTTACGATGTGGGGTCTGAATTCACAGGATTCCTCCCTGACGAGGAGGTGACCAGTGTATGGCAATGACCTTCGTCTGGTGTGCGGGAGGACATGTCTGGACCTATCTCCCTTTCGTTCCTGGACCAACGCTTATTATTTCCTATTATGGATCGTCTAAAATATGTTTCTTTGAATGTACGTGGAATGAGAAATGAGGTGAAAAGAAAGGCTTTGTCTCGAGTTTTCGGAAAAAAAGAAGCTTAATGTTATCTGTTTACAGGAAACCTATATTATTGATAATTTACATGAAGCATAGCAAGAGAATGAGGAGGAGAATTGTTTCACTGTGAAAGGATAAAAAAAAAAGTTTACTGACTGTGATGGATAAGGGACTATAGCATAACGTTCTCCCTCCACACGCACACTCAAACACTCACTTACTCACACACACACACACACACACACACACACACACACACACACACACACACACACACACACATGCGCGTGTGCTTGCTCACTGTCACGCTCACACGCTCTCATGCACGCGTGTGTTTCTCTCTCTCTCTCTCTCTCTCTCTCTCTCCTCTCTCTCTCTCTCTCTCTCTCTCTCTCACACACACACACACACACACACACACACACACACACACACACACACACACACACACACTGTGAATACCTCACTACATCAAACCATGGAACATAATAAACTCTGACGGTTTGTATCAAGCGCCCAAACCACTGAAAGTTTATCAGAGAATGTCTGTTAGCAATACAACACACAGACTTGCATGGTGCGCGAGAGTTGTTATCACTACCTAAGAGAAAGGGTGGGGGGATAGGAGGATAGAGGCCCCACCTTTACCATCATGCATAATTAGAACATGTGCTTGCAGGGGGGAAAAAGTATTTACCACGGCAAACAGACCTGTATCACGTATTCGTTGATTTCAAAAAGGCTTTCGACAGGGTGTAGCAAGAGAGTCTATGGACCCTTATGCACAAGTATAACTTCAACGCCAACTGCATATCTGTCATAAAGAACTTAAAAGACATGTCTGCTAGCGCAGTTTTCTACGTCGGCAGTTTTTCAAAATGGTTCAGAACAATTGTTTCAGTCAGGCAGGGTTGCTCGCTTTCTCCTACCCCTCTTCAATACCATCCTTGACAAAATCATGAGCGATGCATCTGAAAATCACAACGGCTCAGTCAGCATTGGAAGCAGAACATTTGCCAACCTGCGTCTGCAGACTACATTGATGGGCTGTAAAGTTAGGAAGAACAACTTGACTACTGTGTGCTACCAATAAACACAGGCCCAGGTGCCATCAGTAATAGTGATAGTAGGAATCCTAATGCTTGTAGCCGCAGCAGATGCATTCACTGAAGTAATAAGAGCAGCGCCTGTAATAAGAGCAGCGGCAGCAAGGTTGTGTCAGTGGCCGAAGCATAAATATGGTACAGTATTACTATTATCATTTTAATAAATTGTCGAAATTTTGTTATGGGTACCAATGATGATGTTTTCTACGTTACGGAAAATATTGATTTATATCAGTTCACCTATATTCCGTGATGAATTAGTGAAGCATCTAATGGCTGGCTACGTACCACCATCCATCGAGGAATTACATTATGCCAGCAACACCGTCGTTTTGCCATCAACCATCATCCGACCTTGCTGCCTGAGACATTAACCTCTGACCCCACGCATCACACCTGCATCCATCAGCCACAGTCGAAGTAAATCTTTTTTTTTTTTCCAGCTCGTCTCTTGTTTGTTCTTGCTCTGTCTGTCTGGCTCTGTCACTTTGGTCATGTTCTTTATAGCCCATCCGACCACAGAAGCCAAATCATTATTATCCGTCTCTTTTCATCATCTTTTTTTTTCTTTACCTGGGAGATTACTGGAAGGGATGCTTTTTTTCCTATCGCCTTGTGTGTCAGTCTCAGTCTGTCTGCTGTCGTCGCGCGCCTGTGCGTGTACACACACACACACACACACACACACACACACACACACACACACACACACACACACACGCACACACACACACGCACACATACATACATATGTAGATATATACATACATATATGTGATGTGTGTGTGTGTGTGTGTGTGTGCGTGTGCGTGTGTGCGTGCGTGTGTGTGTGTGTGTGTGTGTGTGTGTGTGTGTGTGTGTGTGTGAGAGAGAGAGAGAGAGAGAGAGAGAGAGAGAGAGAGAGATAGAAACAATTCATGAACCAAGTATTATATATTCATGCTGAGCACCTCTAAGTATCATTTTGTTTTCCTTTTTTTTATCGCTCTGTTGCACAGACATAACGAAGACGTGGTCTTGTTTGCGATCCAGATGTACTTTTGCGTTTCGATCTTGGCTCTGGCGACGAGGAAGCAAAGAAGCGAATCGACCAGCTGCATTTGCTGGAACGCCATTACCCTACTGCTCATGACTGAAGACAAAGCTGTAGACAGATGTGGGGTGGTGGGTGAGGACGATATGGACAGTACTGTTTGGAAATAACGGCTATAATCAGACAGCTATTCGCGACTTATTCGCGAATAAGTCTTCTTCAAATTTTGTATGCAGATGTGACTGTTCGTTCGTTCTTGAATTATTATTAAAGAAAAAAGAAAAGCTGGATAGCTCATGATATTTTTCAGAATTAGTGAAATTTGCATGTGTTTGTCGGGATCAGTATGAAGGCAGTTAGTTTGGAATGCACCATTGTTGACATTTGAAACTTCAAAAACTGATCTTTGATCATCGAAACGTACTAACAATGTCTTTTATCACGTAACATGATTTTCTTCTTGAGTTGACGCCTTTCCTTTGGCTGGAAGAACATGAGCACCGCCATGTTGGTGTGCGGATTAAGGCTTGTACAATTCCGAGAGGTCTGATAGCTTTATACGGATTTCGTTGACCCGGATAGCCAACCGGGACAGCCAACCCGGGATAGCCAACCCGGATAGTCAACCCAGATAGTCACCCGGATGGGTCAACCCGGGATGTCCCGGATACGGAATTTACTTATTCACCCAGATAGGAGGTATCCGCGAATAGACGACGTGCGAAAAATCCGCAAGGGAGGTAATCTGTGTTAAATCTCGCGTTCAGCGAGAGTGACCTGCTGTTTACATGGGTCTGATATCGCTGATGGGTATACCCAAAGCAATTTTGCCCAGTCAGTCAGCTTAACAGTTCAATCAGAAAGAGAATGCCAAAACATAGGTATGGCACGGTGTGTCTGTAATGCAGGACAGTCGATATGCAGATCGCAATGCTTGTGTTTGCTTCTTGCTTCTTAAAAAAAAATGCGACTCTGTAGATCTGTTTGCTTGACCTAAAACTGAGAAAAGGTAACTCTTCTTGCAATAAAGACAGGTGTTATATCTTTCCCTGAATTTTTTAAGAGGTCTATAGAGATTCTATCCAGCCTTCCTATATGGCATCGCAGACAGTCCCAGCGTCTCACATGGCCCCCAATGTCCTACGGTTCATGGAACAATAATGATAACCTTGGCGCAAAACAACTTATACAAGTGCCATCTGACTTAAGGCTCTGAGAACACAGTGGAAACCAGGAGCCAACAAGTTCATAGAGGAGGAAGGGGAGGAACGGGTTGGATGTGTGGGAGCGGGCGGAGTTTTGAGGGGGGGGGGGGGGGGGGGGGGTGATTGCCAGCGGACAAAGAGTACATGATTACTACCATACTGTCGAAGAACTGATGAAGATGTAATTGGTTTGCCGCCAGCGTTATCTTTCTTTGACTTAGTATTCTCTTTCTCTCGCCTCTTTTTCTTGGGATGCGATCTAGTGGTCCCTTTAGCTTCTGCTGAAGGAACAGGACCGTTGGGGGAAGAGTTTCCGGAACCCCCCCTGTTCTCCCTACGTCCCCAGCCGTCTCTTATTCTACCGCTATAACACTGACCGGTTGAAAACCAACTTGTAAGACATGCGGAGGACTGTTGTAGCTCAGACGGTGAGGAGCTGTCCCCGCCGTCTTGATGACCCGGGGCTCCTCTTTGTCATTGGCAGTGGTTGGAGGGTCGGCGTGGGAACTGGGCAGCTGTAACGGTGACAACTGCGTTAACTTCAACTGAAAGAGACAGCGACGACGGTGAGATAAATGTTGGCAACGGGCTCTGGAGGACAAAGCCGCTTTGACGCTTCCACAATTAACCCCTCTTGCCGTTGTTAAGGGGACTGGTGATATTGTTGTCTGCACAATTTCATCCACATTTTATTTGCATCTTTCATTTTTTTTTTTTTTCAGTTGGGATATGTCCGATTAAAATAACGGAAAATGTGTGTTTAATGTAGATTTACCATTAACATTTTGTTTAGATTGTCTACCCACCTTCCAGTTTCCTACCGGCCTGAAAAGCGAAATGCAACCTATAATGTCAGTCGTCAACTCACTACTTCCGATAGATTTAACAGGAATAGAAGAGAAAATGATCCCATGAATGAATGGTAACGAAATACACTGTCTCAGACTTGAATGCGTCCATTGAAATTGTCAATATGTAAAAAAAAAAAAAAAAAGTAAATACGAAGTCAATGGTATTGATTCTGGAGATTTATTCACATATTCACGTGTAGCCTAGTAGATGCCAATCGTTTCTGTTGATCGGATGGTGTAACGTTAAATCAGGTGTTGTTACTTACAGACAGAGAGGTCATATCAGGGGTAAGCACACAATACAATATATTTAATTTAAAAAAAAAAGTAAATCCATACAATTCTTGCCGTACAATCCTACTATCTTTGTTTTATTGATTTTTTTTTTTTACAAAGATTATATTAAGGACGTAAATTTAATTAAGTTTCTAGGGAGTTGCACTGGAATCTTAATAATTCACATGCAACAACTCCCGTGTCCCTTCCTCTTCTATTTCAGTCTGTAAAAGCTGTAAAAACACCTGTGATATTACTTCGTTTTGATTAGTTTAGTTACATTTTTGTCATGATTGTAAAAAATGAAATCCTGTTATTGAAGAATTCTTTATAAAATCAATTTGTGAAATGTATCTGGAAGTTGTGCTCACTTCTAGGAAAAGCTGTCAACTGTTGCAGACGCTCACGAAAGTGTCAGAGTGGCATCAGTAGCACTATAATTGTGTTAACAGGTTTCAACAGTAGAAACGTTTACAGTCAAAACAACAAATCCAGAACAAAAAATCATGTTGATGGAGCTCTTTCGCGTCAGGTACACATGCATTTATTTTGTTAAATGCACGGTGGTCTAGCAGGACCATCTAAAAATGTAGTCTGCAGGCTAGGTGTACATGTTCCTATCATAAAATATTGATTGTAACGAGATCATATGCATATGCCATGAAAAACTAACGGTTTATTTCACAGTGCACTAAAGAGAGAGTTTTAAGGACCGGCTGAACAACTGCCTGTGTGGATGTGGATTAATCTAGAAATGTTTTAAACTTTCAAAATTTTCGATCTTAGAACTTGTCAGACAGACG
>JADBJO010000016.1:770000-777500 GCA_016801955.1 Conus betulinus
GTCACTGTCGGGACAGTTGGTCTGTCTCCTGGTCACTGGCCGGACAGTTTGTCTGTCTCCTGGTCACTGTCGGGACATTTTGTTTGTCTGTCTCTTTGTCACTGTCGGGACAGTTGGTCTGTCTCCTGGTCACTGGCCGGACAGTTTGTCTGTCTCCTGGTCACTGGCCGGACAGTTTGTCTGTCTCCTGGTCACTGGCCGGACAGTTTGTCTGTCTCCTGGTCACTGGCCGGACAGTTTGTCTGTCTCCTGGTCACTGGCCGGACAGTTGATCTGTCTCCTGGTCACTGGCCGGACAGTTGATCTGTCTGCTGGTCACTGACCGGACAGTTGATCTGTCTGCTGGTCACTGTGTGGGCAGTTGGTCTGTCTGTTGATCTATGTCCGGACAATTAGCCTGTCTGCTTGTCACTTTGTTCTTGTCTGTCTGTCCAGCCGTCTATCTGTCTGACTGTCTATTACTCTCTGTGCATGTGTGTGTGTGTGTGTGTGTGTGTGTGTGTGTGTGTGTGTGTGTGTGCGTGCGTGCTCCATGCGCTTTTGGGGTGCACGTGCGCGTGCGTGTGTTTGTTTGTGTACGTACATGTATGTCTGTACTGTGTGTGCGCGTGTAAGAAAGAGAAGATTTTAAAAAAATGTGTGTGGGTGTGTGTGCGCGCGTGTGTGTATCTGTGTGAGTATGCGTGCGTGCGTAAGTGCGTGCGTGCGTGCGTGCGTGCGTGCGCGCGCGCGCGCGCGCGTGTGTATGTATGTGTGTGTGTGAGTACTACTACTACTGCTTCTGGTATTGCCATACTGACATCAATAATAACTCGTACTTCTACCTCAGTTTCTACTATTACCCTGAAGAACGTAGAAAGTGAATTCACGGAGTGCGAACTAAAACCGAACATGTTTGCGTTATCACCGTAGTAGACAACATGACAGAAAAGGCCCGGGCAAGTTAGGCAGCGTCCTTCAGGGGCTCTCCGGTCCTGCAGGAGCCATCCGGGGTGCCAAAGCTTAGGGTCCGACGCCCCGTGTGAAACACGCCTAAGCAGATGAGTGGCGCGGAGAGAGCGGGGCGGCACACAACACGGCTCACGTAGCGTTGTGCAGGTCCTGCAGACAGGGAGAAGGATGCCCACCACCGAACTTACACACACCACTCGCGTGTCCCGACGTCTTTCCCTGACACTCTATATTTGTTGTTTGTGTCTCCTCTGCGAAGGGAGGGTGGGGAAAACATCCTTACCCCTGTTCCCATCTCTCTATCAGTCATCCCTCCACTCCCCCTCCTTTCCTCTTTCACACACATGGAATATCCTGACTCAAGGTCGAATGGAGGCCTCAAACACCGTGGACCCGGGCTTGCCATTCTCATGGAGTGGGGAACTTCCGTTAACTTTCATTATGTGTGTGAATCGAATGCCCCCTGGAAGCTACAAGGAGACAGACTCATGTGCAGATCCTCTGATGCCACCGTAACGCTGTCCATGCACAATCTTTCCATGGCAATCAATCATGTAGGTGGCGAACGTTTGGCCATCATGGTGTCTTCGGAGTTCACGCCCACTCAAGGTAGAGGTGATGTCACCGGGCCAGTTCTCACCGTTCAACGTCCAGGATTTTTCTGGTCGGTCTCCGGGACGTCCATCCTGCACTGCGCACTACAGGGTGGGGTCTGAGACACGGAGTCATGGTGTGCTCCCTGCCACGGCGGGCAAGCTCACGGTGTCTGAGCATTGTGGTGTAAAGATTACTTCCCACCAGGGTTGATGACTGCTACCCGGCATGGTCCTCTGTCTCGTGTACATTGCGTGGGAATTGGAGAAACCATCTGGAGCAGTGCCATTCTATGCATAGTTACATTCGGCATGGTCCTTTTGTCTTATATATTCTGTATTAACATGGAGGAGCCGTTTGAAGCAGTGTCATTCTATACATAGCCACAATCGGCATGGTCCTTTTGTCTTACATACTCTGCATTGAAATGGAGGAGCCGTTTGGAGCCGAGCCATTATATACATAGCCACATCCCGCATGGTCCTCTTGTCTTCTATTGTCATGCTCTGCATAGTATGCGGGGATTGTCTTCAGTTGTGTGACAAGCTCCTAGCATAACATTATCAGTCTCCAAAATGCCCCGAAGTCAGAGTGTGGCTGCCAATGTGGCGTGGTAATCAAAAAACGGTCACACACGTAATGTTCCCATCCCCAGCTGATGCAGTTGTACCATAGTGTTCAAGTACTTTGGCTGTTCGGATGATCCCTGGAGTCTTTTAGCCAGGGTACGACAACAACAACAACAACAACAGCAACATACACTCTATTAAAATGGAGAGCCGTTTGGAGCAGCGCCATTCTATACACAGCCACATTCAGCATGGTCCTTTGTCAAATATACACAGCATTAACATGGAGGGGCTGTCTTGAAGCAGTGCCATCACATACACAGCCACATTCAGCATGGTCCTTCGTCCTATGTACCCTGTGTGAAAAGTGAAGAAGCGGACTAAGTCATCTCGATAGGCAACGCTCTGCTATTGACGGGTGGAGATCTACCTGACACTCGGGGTATTTTCACTATACGTGCACGCGCTCACCTGCCCACTGGGACATGGGAGTCAAATCAGTAGTTGGAGAGCTGTGGGACGATGGCGCACGGAGTTTAGTCCAATCAGGGTACACTGATATGAATAGCACATATAGATTAGATTTTTTTCCCCCCAAAAAAATCATCTTAATATTGGAGATGAAGTGCCTAGTAAACGGAATAAAGCTGGACTGTTGACCGATCTCTCCCTGTCAATCCGTGCCTCTTGTATTGACAACACATGTGTCGCGTTACGCGATTCCCCAAATTCTGTCAATTTCCACGTCATCATTGTGAACTGACAGGACCTTCTATCAGTCGAATTTCCCCCACAACAATGCCACATGGCGAAACCTGGCTCCGTAAAACCTGGTTTTTCTATTTTGCCCGTAATTATTAGGAGCACAGACCGCATTCATGGTGAACACGGAACATCATGTTGCTTTGATAACGTAGGGAGTCTTTGAAACTCAAATCACGATGTAAGAGTCGCTGCCCAGGGAAGATGAGCAGCGGATAATCGCAAAACAGACGGAACATGCAACGATCAGTGTGTGTGTGTGTGTGTGTGTGTGTGTGTGTGTGTGTGTGTGTTATGAGCTAGCTGAACGCTCTTTCCGCTGCTATGCTTCAAAATAATTCACCTTTGCAAGCCACACATGGTCACCTTTAACAACAGGAAAGAGGAGGAAGAGGTGAAGGACGAAGTATAAGAAAAAGAAAACAATGAAGTAAAAGAAGAGCGAAGAAGAAGAGGAGGAGGAAAGAAGAAAAAACAATTGTATTTGCTGCTGATGCGACTCCTTTGTATCTGCCCCCCCCCCCCCCCCCCCCTCTCCTTCCTCACCGCTTGCCCCCCTCACCGCTTGCCCCCCCCCCCCCCCCCCCCCCCCTTCTTTTATCTTAGTTTTCCTTTGTATCTAGAACTCTGTGGAAGCCATGCGTCATTCATTCATCATCATTATGCCCCATCGCTCCCGGTGGAGCATAGGCCATCGACGACCCTACGCCATCGCACTCTGTTCTGGGCTGTTCTGGTCATTCCAGTCCAGTTGGTCCCTTTTTGTTTCAACTATAAGTCTCTGGGATGGAGACCCTTCCTTGCCCAAGTGAATGTTTTGGTTCGTTGTCGTCGATGCTTCTGTAACTCGTCTTTTTTTTTTTTTTTTTTTTTTTTTTTTTTTACAGGTAGAGTTGTTAGCCCTATGCAAACCCCTTTATCCTCGGGGCGAGGTGGTCCTGCCCTAGTCGCCTCTTACGACATGCATGGCAGGGCAGTGGGTCTATTCTATGCCCAACCCACAGGGCAAAGTCTCTTTAGGTTTTACGTTTCTTGGTATAGTGCCCGTGAGGGATTTTATTATGACGCATAATTAGATCTGCTCTCAAGATGATATGAATTTGAGAGAGAGAGAGAGAGAGAGAGAGAGAGAGAGAGAGAGAGAGTTTTTTTTTTTTGTCCAACAATGGAGATATTGACATTAGAGCCAACTCTCACATCTGCCGTTATCCAAAGAAATAGAGAAAAAGCAAGAACTGCAATAAATCCGAACAACCGACAAAAGCATTCGCAGAAAAAAAAAAAAGCAAACAGCAAAAAAGCAACAACAACAACAACAAAAAACTAATCAAAACAAAAAAACGAAAAAGAAATCAGTTCAGAAAGATTAAATAGTAACACAGACAGAGAGAGAGAGAGAGAGAGAGAGAGAGTCCAAGAGAGAGAGAGAGTAGAGAGAGAGAGAGAGAGCTTGTCGTCCAAGAGCGTCCAAGCCATAAGCCATGGCCCACACCTCAGTAGGTAAAATAAACGCGTTAAAAATCCTTCCCACCCTGCTTGTCGTCGTCTTGTCGGTTGTTGTGAGCCTCCAGTTGAAACCTCCCGACACCTGCCGTGTCCCTTTGAACCCCACATACTGCTGGTGTTTAGAACTGGAACACCCACCTCACGTCTACCACCAGGGCAATTTGACGCTATCTGCTAGTGTGAGATTTTTTTTTTTTTGGCACTTTTGTTGTACCCTCATAAAAGAGGACCCTCAGATTTTTTTTTTTCGTTAGATAGACAAATACACGAAGACAGGAGACGAGAAACGAGGGGGGGGATGGGGGGGGGGGGGGGGGGATGGTTGAGCGTCAGCGTCAAGGTATATGCAGTTCTTGACGTGGGCTGCATGCGTTGTGCATTTGCGAACAGGCGACAGTTTTTATTCATCCTAGCTTGGTGGGGAGTATCCAAATTTGGATGGTCCTGCCCAGAGCGATGATAATCGGAAACCATTCTGTGCCTGTCATGGTAAACAGGCAAGGTGTGATTTTACTGATTTTCCAGGCTTCTGTCCAGTGCTGCATGCTTTTTTGTTCGTTCAAGTCCGCCACTGATCTTCTGTTGCTCCGCCTCTTAATCACCAGAGAGAGTGCCCTTGGTTAACTGAATTCTTCTTTGATTGATGAAGCAGGCCTCAGATGCATGTCAAGGACGACTGAATAGGAGCAGTTCTTAATCAATTTTCCCGAAAGGTACGCGGCTCACGAGCCGCACAATGACGACAATGCCGGCGACCTCACACCTGGGCGACATATCAAAAATGACGCTCAGCGTCCGATGCAGTGCACCGGAACTATACGCTGATGCCTGAAGCCGTGCGACAGATACCTCGCCCCTCGGCAAACCGCTGAAGTGAATCATGATGGAGTGGTAACCCGACTGGTGCCCTTCCTTGAATACACCCCCTCCCAGTCCAAACAAGACTGCCAGACGTGTTTAGAGTTGGCACAGGAGGGAAAGGACATGGGCCACACCTTCCTAATGGTCGCTGTAACGGAAGTGGAGATATTGGACACCTCGTTCTTCACAGACCGCCGATAGCAACGCTCTTAGCCGATGCAGTGATGCCAAGTTTTGCTAAACAGAACGTTCTTTGGTCGGGCGCGGAACAATGTGTGAGACGCCTGGATGCACGACCCGGGGAAGGTATGTTCCAGCTGCCAGTTTACGTCAGTAGCAAAGCGGTCACTCTTTCAGCAGATGCTGAACAGATAGACCAGCCTTGCATTTTTCTTACATTTCAGAAACCATGTTTCACTCTATCACATTCACAAATCAAGTAGAACATACACGTGTGTGTGTGTGTGTGTGTGTGTGTGTGTGTGTGTGTGTGTGCAAAAAAAAAATGTGATAAAGGGATCGAAGTATTTAAAGTAGAATTAACTAATTTTGTTTCACAAAAGCCTGAAAACAAATGACCGGCTCAGTGCAAGCGATTGCTAGTTAATATGCTGAAACGAGCTACGCATTTGTGCAACCAAACGACCACAAGATGAAAAGCGATGAGACAGGACAATTTCCAGCTTTGAAGAAGTATCTGGCCACAACGAAATATTTGATGGTCAGATTCTGTGTGCGCATTTTAAGCAACGTCAGGCGTTGTTGTAATGAACATCCAAGACTTCCTGTCCAACACCCGAATAATGGGTACAGTTAAGAGTGGACGTCCAAGAGACAGCCCCTAAAAATCCTGAGTTGAAGATCTTTACTGATTACAATACCTCAACTTTTGTAACTGAAAAACAGTGCTGTGCAGGTGCCCGTCCTCCTGTCCTGGGACATCACTGACCCCTGTCCTCATGTCCTGGGACATCACTGACCCCTGTCCTCATGTCCTGGGACATCACTGACCCCTGTCCTCATGTCCTGGGACATCACTGACAACGACCTTGGGTCCTGTGGCCCATTGACACTGACGATGATGATCGCATTGTTCTCCGGAAAGGGAGGAGAAAAATCACAATTAGGCCGCGAAATAGAAAAAACATTGTTCTCTAGAATTGGAGGAGGAGAAAAAAATTACACAAAGGCCGCACAAAAGAAAAGATTGTTGTCTGGAACTGGAGAAGAAAAAAACACACAAAGCAGCGCAATGGAAAACGTTGTTCCCTGGAATTGAATGAGGGAAAAACATAATAAGGCCGAGCAATTGAAAACATCGTTGTCTGGAATTAGAGGAAAGAAAAAAAAAAAGTCAGACTGCTCAGTGTGGAAAAAAAATGTTTTCTGGTCATAAGAGAAGGGAATAACAGTGAGACTCACATTGTGAAAATACCTTTCGCTGTACTTTGATGATGATGGTGATGATGATGATGATGATGATGATGATGATGATGATGATTACGTTGACACTATGCAATTAAAACATTCTTCCCTTCCCCCTAATCTCTGTGATAGTAATGACAGTAAGACTGCATTGGAAAAGCATTTGTTTCAACCCTTGGCAAGAGACAGCTATACTCTTTGTGAGTTTACTGACAGGTTCATCCCAACACTCAGAAAGAATATGAGTTTCAGGTTGTTCGTGTGTGACATTCCAAATTCATACAGTCCACAACTGACCAGTAGGGAAGGCGTTGATGATTTGAAATGCGAAACTTTTTTTTTGTCAACTGTCGTCAGGCGACAATACTTGTCTTCCTCTGACACACAGCCAGAATAATGATGGTCACAATGTTCTGCACATGCTATTAGCAAAAGGCACGCGAACACCAGTCACAGAAAAATCTGTATGAAATATGAATTAAACATTCATTCATGACTCTGTGACGAGTACCGCGGTCAGAATCAGTGGTATCATTCAACAAACACGCACACACGGTCAAGAGGGACGCAGAACAAACAAGGTAACGTCAACGCTCTACAAGTTACGTGCATGAATATGTTTCTCAAGCGGAGCGTTACCTCTCTCGTTTGTCAGTAACCGTCCACGTCTTTCACCCTCACTTAACAACCACTTCCATATCAACCATATTACGGTCACTTGCATGGATTTTCTGCTTGCTCTCCTATTGTTCTCTGCGGCAATGTTCAAGAGCTGACGGCTACGCCCGCCTTGATAAGATGTTGGTTGGTGCTTGTTCCCTTCTTCTGCTCT
>JADBJO010000016.1:787500-792500 GCA_016801955.1 Conus betulinus
TCAATGCTTATCTTCATATTAAGCGTTGTCTGCGCACACATCTCAATTATTGATTGATTATCAGTGTATTCGCTCACAATGCAGTAACGTAGAAAGGTTTTAGACAATTCTTTAATTGACAATGCAGAAAATATCTCAGCGTTGTGATGTTTAACATGCTAGTGTGAGGTTTATGGTGTATTAAAACACACACACACACACACACACACACACACACACACACACACACACACACACACGCGCGCGCGCGCACACAAATACACATATGCGCGCGAGAGCATATACGAGAGAGAGAGAGAGAGAGAGAGGGGGGGGGGGGGGGTGGGGTGGAATTCAGTGACTGAAAACGGTACAGCCTGCTTTAGCGGGTGGATCTGGGATTAAACCAAATAACGTCACGTCCCGAATCGAAAGACAGGGGGAATAAATCCGGCAAGAGTCGGTTATTCCTCAAAACATGGAACGAGTGGTATAAAGGTTAATTCCCTTTGAACTTTCCCGCTCTGCTGTGTGTGTGTGTGTGTGTGTGTGTGTGTGTGCGTGCGTGTGTGTGCGTGCGTGCATGCGTGCGTGCGAGCGTGCGTGCGTGCGAGCATGCGTGAGTGCTTACGTGCGCATGTGTGTGTGTGTGTGTGTGTGTGTGTGTTCGCTCGGCGCGCGCATGCGCGCGCGTGTGTGTGTTCGAATTCGCCGGCTTAATTTTCTGTAAAAACATACACTCTCAATGAATGACATTTAACTGTATATGGGCGGCTTTTGCGTTTTCAGATTCATGACAGATTTACTTCGAAAATTTCAATTCATATATTGATAATGGTTGTCAGAAGTTTATGATTTTAGGTCAGAATGTGCTCATATCTTATTACACAAAACTTCTTTTTCTCTATGAAATAGGAAAAAGAAATCAGTAGGAAAGAAAATCAGAACGTCTTATTGTTTGTTTCTTAGCTATATATAGTCTACAAAGCATTCTGCTCACTAAACAGTACAGCTGACCGGTCCCACCGCCCGTTTTTGTACTCCCAGTTCTTGTAGTGATATGAAAAATCAATATGACATGTGCACAATCTGCAAGTGAAAAATCGGATTTTTTTTTTTTTTTTTTTTTTTTTTTTTTTTGGGGGGGGGTGGTGGGGGGGGGGGGGGGGTCATGGTCATGAACAGAAGATTTGCAGATTGTACATATTTACACATGCATTCACACTGTCAAATGAAGTAACCATGCGCTGGGCGTAGGATCAGAATGTGGGAATGGAAGCCTATCATCCACTGCAGACGTTGCAGAGGAAGCTCAGCAAAAGCCGAGTATGGCTTCCTCCTGTTCCCCTTTGCCTGAATGGCAAAACACTCGCTTCATCTAAGAAACATATGATAGCACAGGTTTCACAAGCTGGTTCTGTCGTAGACAGTATATTCCCAGTGCAGCGTGTCCTTGTTGCGTGCTTGAGGTTGGCTCGGTCAATTATCATCCGTGCATGTAAAAACAAAAACAAACAAAAACGAACAAACAAGCAAACTAGTCATTCTTAACAGGCCAAAATGGCCTACGCCGGATCTGTTTTCCACTAAATCCTACATCCAATGAATAAATTTATATCTTCATCAAACAAAAACAACAAAAAAAAATCGCAACCAGTAGAACACATTTGGACAAGGCCGCCATGTAAAGCCCTTGTAGCTGAGGTCATATCGATTCTCAAACTCCATGAGAACATATTACAGAATGACGCATCACATAGTATACACCATCAAACACCCTCACCTTTCAGATCGTATCATCGAATGTTAAAGGGACGACTGTGGTATCGGCACAAAACTGTTTCTTCTTCGCCGGCACCGGTGGCAAGATGCTCAAAACTCTGAAAGCTTTGGACGGATCTAAAGGAAAAAAAAAAAAGTTTTTCATCCGTTTGCGTGTCCACAGTCCTTTTGCCATTGAATTTCTGACCTGTTCAGGGAGCAGAGGGTCTTGACAATCCAATATGGCGATATTGGCAATACGATCGGCTCTGTCATTGCCTCTATTGTCAACATGATCGGGAACCCAATCACTATATATACTCTAAACCATCCAGTTTGAAAGAGTGTAGATAAGGACAGTGCAGGTACTCTGAGTGTTGAGATCACGGTCAGACCGGATGTCAAGACTGATAGACCATTTTGAATATCAGGACCAAAGCTGTGAATACAGCAATGTAAATGGAGCAGTCAGAAGGAATGAGTTTTGAACATTCTTGACTTGTAGCTGTCGAGCAAATATGACTTCTGTGACTCAGGAAAAAATTTAGCGTTGACAGAAGTATTAAACGCTGAAAAAACTGGCATCTTCCAAACTTCAGTACTTCGATCAGGCACTTTGTTTTTATATACTCTGTTGTTATTTGACCTGCACCATCTTCCCCGTACACGAGGCTGGCCCACAGGATTAGATTATCGTTTTCAGGTTTTCACACACAGACACAGACACACACACAAGCACACACACATACACATACACACACACACGCGCGCGCGCGCATACAGAGAGAAAGAGAGAGGGGGGGGCGGGGGGGGAGGGATAAATATTTACACATTCATGCAAAAGCTCAAGTGTATTCAGCTGGCGAGAACATAAAAGAAACAGACAGACAGACAGACAGACAGCTAGATAGATAGATAGACAGCTAGATAGATAGACAGATAGATGGTTGATGCATGGATGCATAGATGGAAGGATGGTTGGATGGATGGATGGATAGAGAGATACAGAGATAGATGTAGAGATGCTTTGACAGAGAGATAGAGACAGACAGGTAAACAGATAGATAAGAACAGACGGATTGCGAGTGATATATATATAATGAACAGACAGACAGATCGACACATTGACTCGAGACTCCGGTCTCAAGACTTCATTATTCTTATGTCAAACAATGTTCAGTCACACCCATTCTGTTCTTTCTATTCTGTTTATTTCACTGCGTGAAGGAAAAGGGTGTGGAAGTAAGGAAAAGGGTATGGAAGTCTTATTTACCACGGTTCACGTTAGAAAAATGAAGAACGGCGTTCAGGTATACAGTTGAACCTGGTTGCAACAACGTTGAAAGTACTGATGAACTGATTTGATTACCGGCTTTCGATGGAACTGGAACCAGGTGTGCAAAAAACGTTCTTTCGATTTCTTTCGCTGCTTACCCCCCCCCCCCCCCCTCTCTCTCTCTCTCTCTATATATATATATATATATATATGTGTGTGTGTGTATGTGTGTGTGTGTGTGTGTGTGTGTGTGTGTCCCTCCTGTCCCCCCCTTGTCCTGTGTGTTTCCTGTCCACCCCCTTTCTGTTTGCCTTCTCTGTTGGAAACCCCAAATCGTCTCCCTCTCCCCACCCTCACACCTACCCTTTTTCCTATATTCCTCCAGTTAGTATTAAAAACCTAAATTTGGGGGCATTCGATGTTTTATGTATTTTCATATCCGTTGCTTGTCATGTCTGAGAGTCAACACATTTATTGAAGATTTACCATTTATATCAAATAAACGTTCGTTTCTTTGCCACTTGTTTTTTTGTATGTTTGTTTATATTTCGCCTTACATTGCAATGGAATTTGAGTACCAGTGGACCGTGAATACAATCCACCGGCACATAAATGAGAAAATTAATTCGCCATCTAGGGCTGTCTTTACGTGCAAATATGTGCATACATGTCTAAATCAATCCCACTCGATGCCATTTCATTTTGATTCTCTAGCAGTCGAAGAGCAACCCGTAAAGGACGTTCAAAACGTTATCAATATGTCTGCATGTCATATACCAATAAGTTAGTCAGGAATTTTCAAAACAAAAACTAAAACAAAAACAACAACAAAAACCGCTCTTCATCACATGACGGTGTGGAAGAAATGTATTTATCTATAAACACAAAGGTGTGTTCCCATTCCAACAAATAAACTCAGCACCCAGTAGTTTGTTTAATCTCGGCAAAACAAATTATACACTTTTCGTGAGTTACATGAAAAAAAAAACAAAACAACACTGTTTTTTCTCATCTGAAATGATCCTAGCAATCACGTGTTAAACTAGGACGAGAGAAGAGAATGTTGAACTCTTTCCGTATACTCTCATCCCTGAAAGTAAATAAAAACATGTACATTTTTGCATCACAATTAAACAATATTCGAACAAACGTAACATTCCTAAAATAACCGCTAGAATACATCATATTCCACCAATGAACAATTTATACAAATTTTTCCCTCAACAGGCGATGTGTCATTGAACATGATAATACCAAGATATATATACACACATGCACAACTAGACACCAAAGCATTTACAAAGCAAGCACCCAGTCCCACCCACCCACCACCCTGCCTTTCTCCTCCTCCCACTCCCTCTCTCTCTCTCATTCACACACACACACACACACACACACACACACACACACACACACACACCACCTCTATCCTCTTGTTCATGACGGAAGACAGTGAGCTGTGAACGTGTAGATTCCTGACTGTCTAAACGTGAGTCGCAGAACTCTTCGGTCTGCTATCACGGACCACAATATCAATACATGCTTATTCGTTTTCTCGTACGTATGAATGCTAGCTGGGATATAAAATCACACTGACTAGCGAACCACAATGCACATGAGAATCGATTTATTTCTTTATGTTCTGCGCACAGCCCTGATCTTGTATTCTTTGGGTGCGTGAGTTATCCCCAGCGTTCCCTCCAGAGGTGGCAACGCGTTGGGGTCTTCAGGCAGGAACTGGAAGGTGTGAACGAGAGCGGATATGTACAGAAACAGCTCCATTCGCGCCAGGGATTCTCCTAGACACACTCGACGCCCTGCACAAAACAGAAATGTCACGAGAGGAAAAAAAATAAGCATGAAGGTGTACGGACGCGTCAGAAATGGTTGGCAGAGGCTTACTAAGTGCGTGTGTGGTCAGTCATGTGTAAAAATGGGTGTGTTGTTTGATCACTGATTCTCAATGTGTGCAGCTTGGCTAACT
>JADBJO010000016.1:802500-872500 GCA_016801955.1 Conus betulinus
GACTGCTGTTGGGCGTCTCCAGGCAGGCCAGAGCCACAGTCAGGTCACACGTCAATTCAACGTTGCTCAGAGCACCATCACCAGGGCTCTGGGCCAGGTTTCAAGACACTGGCTCTGTGGATGACTTGCCTCAGGCTGGTAGACCACGGGCCACAACTGCAGCTCAAGACAGGCTGATACTGCTACGACATCTCCGAAATCGGTTCTTGACGGCTAGAACCAGTGCCCAGGAGAGCTCCCTGGACCCCGCCGAGTGTCGGACCAGACAGTAAGAAACCGCCTGCACGAGGCCGGTCTGAGGTCGCAGAGACCGCTGAGAGGAGCGGTCCTCACCCGTCGCCACCGCCAGAACCGTGTGTGTTGTGGGGCAATCAGCACCGTCGCTGAACCGTCCGGAACCACTGGAGACACATTGTCTTCAGTGACGAGTCGTATTTTCTTGTCCAGCGGCATGACAGGCGGAGGAGGGTGTACAGGCGACAAAACGAACGATACGCCCCCAACTGTGTGGATGAGGCACCCCCACGGTGGCGGAGGCGTTATGGTGTGGGGGGGCCATCAGTTCTGGTCAACGAAGCCACCTGGTTCACGTCCAAGGTCGCCTGAACGCCCGGCGCTATGTGGACGAAATTCTGCGCCCACACACCCTCCCCCTTCTCGGGTTCCCTGGGGCCGTGTTCCAGCATGACAACGCCCGCCCTCATGCAGCTAGACTCACCACCGAGTTCCTCGCCCATCACGACGTCCACGTGCTGCCCTGGCCGTCCATGTCGCCCGACATGAACCCTATAGAACATCTCTGGGACGAGCTGGACAGGCGCGTGCGTGGACGACGGGAGGCGCCGGCGCGAACCCCCAAGAGCTGTTCAACGCCTTGCAGGAGGAGTGGGACGACCTGCCACAGCAGCTCATCAGGCGTCTGGTCGACTCCATGCCGCGCAGGTGCCGGGAAGTTGTCGCTGCCGAGGTGGCCACACCCACTACTGATGGCGGCCCTCAAAAACATTATTGTTGTCTTTAATGACTGATTTGACGGTCTTCTTTGGTTTTTGGAATGTATTGCTTTGTATTCATGTCACTTTGCACGATGAAATTTTGCTTAATAAATTTTTTGGGGAATTTTTTTGAAAATTAAAACCCTTTTTTTTTTAAGCAGCCCATGCGTTTCTTTTTTTTGAACAGTATATATTTATTTATTTATTTTATTATTCATTCATTATTTTTTTGTCTCTCTGTCCGACCCACCTATTTTCTTACAAGTAATAGCAAAAAAATTTAAATTCGAAATTCTGACTGACCCACTTACTCCCCAGGTCCTACCCCCCCCCTCCCCTCCTCGCTGAGCAACAGTTTTTCTTTCGCACGTCATTCGCTGAACAAGACTGAGAGCAACCAAGCTACCCCCTCCCCCGCCTCCTCCACAACTGTTTGCCGGATGTGATTCAGAACACCGAACGGCAATAACGTTCGGATTGCGCCCAGACGTGATGCAAGCGACTGAAGCAGTCGGCCCTTTCAGTCCTGCGTGACCTTCTTCACAGCCAGAAAGGAGTCCAGGCAGTCAGCAAACAGCACGCAGCGTCAGGATTATTTGTGACAAAACTGCCAGACTGGCTACCTGCGCATCCTATCCGGTAACTCCAGCAAGACATCCCTTCACAAGTTCGTCAGCTCCCAGAGATCTGCCCGCAGGACTATGGGGGGAAATCTTGACGGCACAGCAGAACGTCATCAGCGACTTCAGCGATATCCCTTTCCACAGCAAGGACAGTGCCACCCATGGTAAACATCTGTGCAGCTGTCGCCGAGGCCGACACAGTTCGAAGAGATCAAGTTCTGTCGACAACTCAACAGTGCATAAGGAGGACGACCAGATTCCGCCAGAGTTGAAACCATTCAGAACATGCTCGAACCGTAGAACACCACTGGAGAAGTGGTTCGTGGTTTATTCTCTCTCTCTATATGGAAACAGATAATGAAACAGAAGTTCAGAAATTGCCCACTCATATGATGTACACGTGGTTGAAATACCTTCGATGTTCGATTGGCTATAGCTTGCAGGGATGCCGCTGGTTGGGAAAGCTAGCGTACGCGAACGATGGAAATAACGTTTTACCGAAGCATTCAGTCAGAAATGCTGAAGGAGTCGGAACTGTAGCGTCATACCACAGTTATTGCTCCAAACACGGTATTATGAAGTCTCGGGCATGATCTTCTTTACATTTATTGATGATTTTGAAGAAAAGTTTTGTTGTGGCCAGTGACACATTCAAGGGACGCTTCCAGCTGTTTTTACTTCGTACAACAACCAGTGCAGAGTTTTTGTTTGTTTGTTTCTCTCTATTGGTGCTAAAGAAATATCGAAAGATATGGATTTCTATGTTGTTGTTTTTTTCTTTTCTTTTTTTTTTTTTCTTCAATTTCTGCTCGTTTATATAGACGGACGGAAACCAGTTTATTGCCAGGTTAATCTCCGATTGGACTGATGTGTCTCACACGCACGCAAAACGTACGTAGGCACGCAAAACGCGCGCACGCACGCGGGACGCACGCACTCGCGCGCACACACACTTACGTCGCACGCACTCGCGCACGCACGCACACACACACACACACACACACACACACACACACACACACACACACACACACGCACGCACGCACGCACACACACACACACAGAGGGGGGGGGGGGGGGGGGGGGGGGGAGGGAGACAGATTCACCTCTTCCATTTCGGAATCGTCGAGCCGAGACGTTCTACGGCAGCTTTTTTGGTCTATGCGACTGGCGGCTGTGAACAGAAGACAAGATAGCAATATAAGCAAGTCTGTGTGTGAAAATGTAGCGGAGAAGTGGTTCACCAGGACCGTGTAGACGACTTAAGTTCACGCAAGGCCATGTGAAGATGTAAGAGATATGAAAGTTAACCAAGGCTCGGGTTTGGATTAATCAGGGTAACCAAACTGTACTTGGGAGGAGGAAGGACGTTGACCAAGGCTGTATAAAGGTGTGGGAGAAAGAGGAGAGCCCGGAGCGGGGACGCTCACTCACGCTGGCTCCGCGACTCAGCAGTCATTGGCCTCTGGGAGCCTCGTAGGTGATTCCCTGCGTATGTTGGCTCAAAACCAGGCACCGCAAAGACTCGGAGTAGTGCAGTGTCTCCTCCGGTGAGTGGCTTCACGACGTCTTTGACTGTGACTCTCCCTCAGGATCGCCAATGCCGGGCCAGGATGTGGCCGCTTCACACGGACAACAGGTTATGAGTTTGCCTTTTTTAAACGCGACCAGATATGGGGGATATAGGGAGAAGGTTCAAACCCCTGTAAAGCGAGGGGAGAGGGAAGCCTGGAACTCCTGTAAACTCCCCCCCCCCCCCCCCCCTTCTCTCTCCCCTCCCTCTCCTCTCCTCTCCACGTCTCACTTTCGAGTCCGCCTGTTTTACCATATGCGATACTTGACGATCAAGGCAAGAAAAGGGGGTGGTGCGGGAATAGCCATGGGCTCGGAAAGAAGGCCGAGTGGTCAGTGTATGTTTCAGAAGACATTGTTTCTGAAATGGCTGGATGGCATGCTTCTGACGTGGAGGACATGACATGTCACTGTGCACAACAGACGACTGCCACCGAGTTGAATGATGTGTGTGATGACTTCACACTCGTCCGTATCCCATTGGATATGATTCTTACCTGGTATCCTTACCCTGGCGTAGATGAGTATCAGCACCTGGGCTAGAATTGAAATATAGGATCAGTGTGATTTGTTTGGATGACAAAGAAAGGATGTGGTCATGTTCGTCACAGTCAAATGGTTCCATCTTAGTGGATTTGTTTGAAATAGCGGAGTAACAGTATAGCACCTCATTGCACCAGATAACAATTCGTTTTCTCCATGCCTAAAACTCTTTTGAAAGCGATCGATTTAAGTCTAAGTTTGTTTGTCGATTCATTAACATGTGCCAAAAGATGTATCCTATCACTCATAATGGCACATGCTAACCGAGTTCACACGGGTAAGAAAAAAAAAAAATCTCACTCAGTTGCAGTACTAGTCTTCCGCGAAAGTTTACCTGTTTATCTGATGCACGGGAGACCGAAATTTGTAAACAGAAAATTCATAAGCTTGACAGTCATAAATTTGACGCTGTTGCACACGTGCATTATTTCAACATTAAGTGCCTGTGCAGTTTTACGGTGAAAATCACAACAGTTCAAAGTCGAATAATGAAATATTGTCAATCAGTTTATGACACAGTTGGGGATTGCTCGTTAATATTACTTGCTTCCATCCAACGGGGAAACTGCATACGTCGGCAAAACATTAAATCATACACAGATTCACAACACAATTAATGCGAAATAATATTCAGTTTGAATTAACGACCATCACGTCTCGACGGTCACTTCAAGTGGCCTTTTTTTGTCGCGCGCGCGCGTGCGTGCGTGCGTGTGTGTGTGTGTGTGCGTATGTGCGAGAGGACTCTGTATGTGTGCGTGCGTGCGCACGCGAGCGCCACGCGCGCGCGTGTGAGTGGATGAGACCTACATCATCCGGGCATTCAAATCACGCGTCTAAATCAAATGACGATGTACCACACGTGACAACCAATCACAGAGTGCAGTTACACCAAAAGAGGTTGGACAGTTTCCGTTTGCATTAATTAAGAGCTGTGACCGTCATCAAAAGATTTCCCTTTGAACAACTCGGTAGGTGCAGATTTCTTTGAAGCACAAATGTGTTTACTGACTGTGTACATTCCCTACATTTCTTTAGCGGTTATCTCACCAAAACACAGGCAATCTTTCATCTTCTCCAATTAAAGTTTCCTGAGATAAGTGCATAACTCATAGATACTGCGTTTTCGTAAAAGCATCGCCTACCAAAGAGATGATGCAGTCATCAAACACAAAGACCAAAGACACATAATTATCGAACGACAGCAAACGTCAGAGAATAAAGACCCACATGCTACAACATTTAGTTGTAGTAGTATCTAACAACGAAGCATCTGGTCAAAAGTGAAGAATTGATTATTTCTCTCTCTGCGATTTCTCCCTGCAGCTGGGACAACACAATTCGCGCTCAGCGAAAGTCGCGCGCGCGCGCGCGCACACACACACACACACATACAAACACAGGCGCGCGCGCGCGCGCGCGCGCGCGCGCGCGCGCGTGTGTGTGTGTGTGTGTGTGTGTGTGTATATTTTATTTTGCTATCCTTACAAAGACTCCGAACAGTGAAGATCAAAACATTTATTATGGCCGAGTTATTTTGCCATTTGTCCTTATTTATAATGACTAAAAGTTCTAAAAGTTCTGATTGTTGCTACTGACATCTGAGTGTCTGGAACAGCTGTAGTACGTGATACCGAGGTAAGAACGTTCCCTTCTTTGCTCGTAAAAGCACCTAAAAGTCATTGACAAGAATGCAGACATCGTCGGAAAAAAAAAAAAAAAAAAAAACAAAAAACAAAACAAAAAAAAACACACAAAAAAAAACCACACAACCAAAACAAACAAAAACAAACAACAGCAACAAAACTTATGATAGACTAGTTTAAAATTATTAGCTTTACACGAATTAACCCATAACCACACAGGAGTCAAAGGATTCTGTCTGCACAATTGGTAATCAAACGTAATCAGACGCAGTTTCAGATTAAATGCTGTGACGTTTTCGCTTTCTATTGAAATTATTCCAAAAGATTTGGACGGGCGGCACTAGGTCAGTTATTTAGAAACAGTCAGTAACTATTCCGATCGTAAAACATGGTGAATCTGCCACACAAACATTAAAAAATACCGGTCTGCAATATTATGTTGCTAAACTCAGGGGGGCGGGGGATTTTATAGCAAGTTTATTTTTTGACAAAAATAATGCAATATCCAGTAATCGAGCCTGCTTTAGGAAAGCAGATCAACCACTGATCATGTCAGTTTGTTAGACAGACAAAATAGCATTCTAGTCATGTTCTTTTCTTATTTAAAATGCCCTTGATGGTGTACGGCGTGCTAGATTGTTACATAAATTAAAGACAATCGGTGTATATCTAGTAATTTTTACAATTACATCAAAGAATTTCAATGAGAACGAAGTTTACAAGTCAGTGCAGAAAATACCTATGACAGTTTTAAATGATTGGAAATAAGCATTCCTCAGGGTCCTGTTAAAGACCTTAATGTTATTTAATATTTTTGTACGTGATTTCCCAAAACACATGACCAAAAATGCTACAGTTGCGCAGTATGCTTCTGATCTGTACATGTGGATAATTGTCTGCGTAGGAAAAAAAAAAAAAAAAAAAAAAAGCACACCGAAAAAATCACTAAATTACCACAGAAAACTTTATCAGGTGTAGCCCGATAATCTTAGCATGTACTTGTTTGTAAATGACCTGGGAGTTCCACATGAAAAATACAAATAAGATTTTATTCAACATTAGATATCATCCTGCTAATTTTTCATTCTTTACTCTTGATGGGATAACACTTGAGTACGTACACTTTGTAAAGTTCTTAGATGTATATTTCACATCCAAGCTAATACATCTTATAATATTCAGCAAAAAATGCGTTTGGAAAACAAATATTTCAACCATCTTGAGGTGTTTACAGATATCTCACCAGCAAAAAAAAAAAAAGAGCCGGGTCTGCTTTTGTTATTCCATCACTGAAAGTAGAAAACAATCATATTTCGTTGAAGAATGTATACATAGATTCGTTGCTAAAATGATAGCTACACTAATACCTTTGACATCTCTAACTGACTTTCCATAGTTAATTTTTAAAGTATTTTCTGTGTAGGTGTAGGTTCGTTGTACGTATAACAAATCATTAAGTTTTTGCAAACTGAATTCAGATGATTTTATTTTAAAGGAAATATGTCATCTGATTTACAGTTTCATACGTAAAGGCACTGATTTAACTGTCTTTTGGACTCCTTCACGCAATGGTTCTTAAGAAATGAACTCACTGATATTTGTGAGAAAATAGAGTCAGAACTGACATGTGTGCACAAAACTTATCATACCTTTTACTTTGCGAGAGATTCATCAAATGTTAAGACAAATGGCTTGATACTTTTTTCGGGAACAGACAGAACAACATTAGTTTTCATATTAAAACACATTCAACACCCGCAAATTCGTGATATGTATCAACACCAAAATTTCCTCTCAACGCTTTATCGACTAAAACTAGATGCTCTCAGAACTAAATATAATACGGTACAAAATGTACATATGGCTTAACAAAAGCCACAAACATATGAAGAGGTCATATTTCATCCGAGTGTGTTTATCAAGCATGTCTATGACTGATCTTATTCCTGAAACTATCTTAAAGTTGCCTCTTGTTTGATCTATAATCCAATCAGCTATTTACTTTAATATGACATTCTATGATACTATATGTACACCCACATCTGCGCGCGCGCACGCGCGCGCACACACACACACACACACCTCCACCACCACCACCACCACCACACCACACCACACCACACACCACACACACAACTACAGCAGAATCGCAGGCAATGTTAGATAGGTACCGAAGGTCTGACCAATGCGTTAAATTACTGCGCATCTCAGGCATCTGCTAAGTCCTGTCCACAAGACCCTGGTTTTCAGTCCTTTCATCTTACTTTTTCATCTGTTTCTCCGTCCGGCTGTACATCTTGAGCACTGTGGTTTTGTAGCTTGGCGATGTTGCGTATATGGACTAGTCCGGAGGCAGTGACTACCCCACAATAGAACAGACTATGTCAGGATACTTCATGGCTAAAGATGGATCCAGGCGAGTGTACTGTTGAACGTTTCATCCTTTCTGTCGTGGACCAATTATATCGGTATTGCTAGAAACGTTTCAGCTATCATCAGCTTCGTCTTCCTCGTACCGATTTGCTATACCTTCTTGACGTTTCGTCCGGTCTTTGAGCACGCTCAGCGAGTGCTTGTGCAATGTCTGCCAGGTCTTGGTTGTCACCCACAAAGCGAAAAAGGTTATGGTTCTTCCCCCGGCACGAACTGTGCTTACAGGATCTTCAAGTGCTTCAGATCGCGATGCGTTCCGGATCTAAGTTGAGAGAAATGACATGAAATCTGTATTCCATAAGGCCAAGGCCCTCTTTGGAAGAGGGGAACAAAAACAAATACATATCAACATCATTACATACACATACATAGGCTAAATATACATTCAAGTTACAGCAATCTGCCGCGCTTTAAATGCTTTATCAAATGAGATAGAGAGGGGGGGGGGGGGGGGGGGGGGAGAGAGTTGAGAGAGAGAAACAGAGAGAGAGAGAGAGAGAGAGAGAGAGAGAGAGAGAGAGATCCTGAATCCTGATGATCTCCATTTGAAGTACGAAACGCATATCCATTAGCACTCTATATGAGTACTGTAATAGTCGCTTTGGATTTGCCTGGGATAATATTGATTAGCTTGTGTTCGATGTTTAATCTATTCATTTTGGCCCGTAACGCCTTCTGTCAGATGCTGTCCAACGTTTTCTTGAAGTCAATGAAAATATGTTAGAATTCTCGAAGGCCTAAGTGTTTATAGTGTTTTTCATCAAGGTACGCTGGTTGCGTTAGAGCTGACGTCTCCGACAGTCTACAGCTTTTGACCTCCCTTGCACGCTTTGATGGATCCGCGAAGCATAGGCACGAAGATTACCCTATATTGTGGCTTTCTATATAACGATTTTAGTTTTTTAGCAACTAGTTTTCATACAGTGCTTACATCTCTTTTTTTTTTTTTTTTTTTTTTTACCCCTTTTACTTTGGGTGCCGTTGGATTTTTTTTTTTTTTTTTTTTTTGGATTTTTTTTTTTTTTTTTTTTAACGCTTGATGGTGATGATACCACTTATGTATAGGCTGTGGTATATCTTCACTTCATGCCAAGGAAGGAAATATACGAACATCCCACAGATGAGTCCAAATCAGCAGACGAAAGGCCTCGGCATAGGCAATATAACCATTTCTTTTTTTTTTTTTCAAGATGAATATATTAATGGTTCTCATATGCTGCTAACAAACGATTTTATTTCATACACATAACTTAGCGTCATCTTTTTTTTTATTCCCGTTTTCTTTCTCACAACCCCCTCCACCCCTTTTTTTCAATCCTTGCCACGTCTTTGTTATAACGACGGAGAAATCTTGTGTGTGTGTGTGTGTGTGTGTGTGTGTGTGTGTGTGTGTGTGTGAGAGAGAGAGAGAGAGAGAGAGAGAGAGAGAGAGAGAGAGAGACAGAGAGGCAAATAATATAACGACAAATACAAATAACTACAGGAATAAAGGCCAAGAGAGAACGTTTGAAATATTAACCGCCAATGTTGAAAAGAAAAGAGAAAAGAAACACATTGGAGACAACCCGCGCGCCGCCTACACACACACACACACACACACACACACAGCACGCTTGCCCCTGCGTCGGGACAGTAACAAAAACTAAAATTATCGAAAGCGGCCTGTGAGTACCTGTGAGAACACGAAGGGGGAAAAACCCACACTTGTCTTTTTTCCGCAGCAGACGCCAGTACTAGACATGACACCCTTTTATATAGGTGTGTGTGTGTAGGTGTGTGTGTGTGTGTGCAGCATAGGTTTTCCATGTGACCCACGGGGCATGGATCTGCTGGATACGCAGGTATACTTCCGTACTGTCAGCAGTTTCTGCATGCAGCATTGCCGATACGTCCTCCAGTGACGTCAACAGGGATGATTCAATCTGTGCCCACGCAGTGCGTGTCACCTTTTGGATGTTTCTGATCTTTCGAGTGCTGCCGAAAAAAAAAAAAAAAAAAAAAAAAAACTAACAAAAAAAACCCTCAGAGCCACCGATAGTCAATCTTTCTACTGTTTTTGCTTTCGTGAATGTTTACACGCGCACGCACGCACGCGCGCGAGCGCTCGCGCTAACACACAACACACACACACACACACACGCGCGCGCGCGCGCGCGCGCGCGCGCGCGAAGAAAAAAAAACCTGATATAACAAAAATCAGAAAGACGATCTCCCCATTACATCCAGTCTTTTATCCCCGTAAAGTATCTTCCCTCTCCCCCCCCCCCCCCCCCCCCCCCCCCCCCCTCTCTCTCTCTCCTCTCCCTCTGATAAAGTGCGGTCCTCCCTCAAGTCCTGTCCTTACTTTCATCCTCCGTTTTCAAGGCCAACACCTCAACACATCAAAGCAATTAACATATACACCGAATATCCTCTACACACACACACACACACACACACACACACTATGGGCCCACACACACTGGTACACAGAAACACCAATTCTATGTGGCCACGTAATATATTATATATGCAATACACGGGAGTATTTGCTGTGCCATAAGACATGATGTACCATGGTGTGTTTGCTGTACCATGAGACAGAAAGGTAAAAGGTTAGCTTTCCCCACTTGGTTACGTAGAGCAAACATATCCCAAAAGGTTCTGGATACATGCATGTACAGATGGCTTGGCAGAAGAAGCTAGCAGAAACGGAGGTGGAGGAATTTTCCTGAAGTTGATGGATGGAACTCCTGTCCGACAAGCCATCCCGACTGGCAAGTTCTCCACAAACTTCAAGCTGAGGCAGATGCACTACAGTCAGCAGCCAGAACGCTGTATGAGAATAGAGGGGCAACACATACCAAAGTCGTCATTTTCTCGGATGCTTTTGTCAGTACTGCAGGCTGTTAAAAATCCTCAAAACAAGGAACTCACCCCCCTTGTCTCTACCGTGCCCATTCTGCAGCAGTCCGCTGAGATACCATCATCCTGTGGATACCCTCACACTGCAATATATATGGCAATGAGGAAGCCGACCAACTGGCAAAGGACAGGACAGCATCCCCAACTAGAGCAGGAAGTCCCCTTTGAAGAAATCAAAAGTGTTATCAAGGAGAGGCAAAAGAAGATGGCTTGAGCAGCACCCAGACTTCAACAAGAAGGATGCATACTACTTGCTGCCCAGATCAGACCAAGTAAACATTGTGAGAGTGAGGACAGGGCATCCCAGACTAAGACATCACATGTTCACAAAATCCACAGTGGCGAGTCCTCAAGTTGCCCATGCCATACAGCCCCAGTGACAGTGGAACACTTCCTGCAGGATGTCCCACACATAAAAAGCTAAGAGCAGGGACCCGGCCTGCCAACGCACCGATGAGGGAAAAGCTTTATGGATCACTGAAAGCCTCCGCCGTACAGCAGCCTTCATCAGTGCCTCTCTGAGGGTTTTTGTCTGAGTGAACGAAGAAGAAGAAGCTTTTTTTTTTCTCTCAATTAAATATAATCTTTTCCCCTTCTGTGAACGTCATTTCATGAGTTTGCCATGGGAAGTAAAAGTTTATAGAGTTAAAAAGATTAAGTTCCAGTAACCTATTGGCTGTAGGGGCAGTGAACTGTCAGTGGTTCATTCCATCTACGGCACAGCAAGATGGAAGACGCAGCCCAGCGCTCTGCTTCCGCCGCCTTTAACCTTCCCTGAACTGAATCAGGTCCCATCTACTGCTGGGTGGACAAAAAGAGTTTTCATGCCGTAAAAATCCGACACCACGAGTGGTTCAAACCCAGGACCGTCAGCTCCGCAGTTAAACGCTCCGAACATTTGACTAGAGACCTGCTTCCCGTGAATTGTCTTTTGATCATATGATACGGGTAATGTCGACGTTTATGTTACCAGAAAGTTAATAATATCCATGAAAATCTACTACTTCACAGTTAGTTTTAATTTCGTAAACATCTAAGTTCATAGTGCTCATGTTCAGAGGACGAAGGGTTATAATCTTACCGAACAGATTCTAACTCAACCCTCTGGTCCCAATCACCAGCATGGATCTTCACCAAACTGCAACGGGTTCATTTTGGGGCCACAGCCTCTCTTAACGCAAACGCCAAGTTCAGTCGAAATTTTTTAAGCAAGCCTATCCACTACATCATCTTGCTGATAGAGACACACCAACACCAACCATTTGACGTGAGAGTTAACGATCTTGGCGGAGGAACTACAACACATGGACCAACCATTTGACCTGGGAGTTAATTTGAAAAGAGAGGGGTTAGTTACCGCCAAGGACACAGACAAACAAGAATACAGGATTTGGGAGTTAATGTCCTGGTGGGAGGGAGAAAGAGAGGAGTTAGTTACCGCAAGGACACAGACAAACGAGAATACAGGACTTGGGAGTTAATGTCCTGGTGGGAGGGATCTACAACAGATACATCAATCATTTGGCGTGGGAGCTAGTGTCCTTGAAGAAGAAGAAGAAGAAGAGAGAGAGAGAGAGAGAGACTCAAGATGTTTTCATGTTAGGCCTCAGCCGATCACGAAGGGGCGTGTGAACATGCAACCGAATGAACGTATGTAGCAAATCCAAAGTGAACGAGAGAGAGAGAGAGAGAGAGAGAGAGACGAAAAGGAAAAAAATCTAGAGGCGAAGTTCTTGGGCGGGTAACTCAAGGATTAAGTATAGTGGGGCTTTGACAAAAGAGCAAACAACATTTCTAAAACCCGCGCGAGAAATGGCCTCTGGCGAGTCTGCTTCTATGACAATATGCCCTGAAACATCGGAAAAACAAAAACAAAAACTGGCGAGAGAACATGAGTTCGTATCAAAGTACGCTGAGGAATTGAAGTAATTTGTGTAAAAAAAAAAAAAAAAAAAAAAAAAAAAAAAAAAAAGAACCAACTGTTACCATAGTTAAAGCAAGATCAGGTGGTTAGAACCGGGAAGAAGACTTTGTAGTTTGATGGCATTGTGACGTGACGCTTGACAACACCATCCGATTGGTCCCCCACTAAAACACCAAACCAAAGAATAGATTTCAAATCTATGCCCACTCTCCCCTCTCAAACCACCCCCCCACTTTGTCCCTTTCCCCCTCTTTGAACGGTGTGCGTCGCACGGTTTCGACTATCTGCTACAAGGAAAATCGCGTCACGGTAAATGTGACGGTGACGCTTTTCGTTTTGTCAGCCTACCTCCCTTCCCCCCTCTCAACCCTCCCTCCCCATGCTGTGCGATACTATGCAGCGTGGGATGTGCGTTCTAACCATAGCCCGTCTCCCCCCCCCCCCCCCCCCCCCCCCCCCCCCCCCCCCCCCCCCCCCTACCCCTACCCCCGTGACACAAAGGCATGTTGCCGCGCTCTCCACCACCCACCACCACACTCCACCCCCCCCCCCCCCACCCCCCCTTTCATACCTACGGTCCCCGTCCTCGCAGACACCTACACGTGCTCGCGGACACCTTTGCGGATGCATAAATTAACTGGGGCTCAGGGACACCTATACGGATGCATAAATTATCCCGTGCCGATTAGGTTCAAACGATTTCCGAGGCGATTGGTGACAAGACTAAGTCCCTCCCCCTCTCACCCCTGATGGGTGAATGACACGTTTGTCGAAATTTGATTTGGCAAGTGAGAAATTCATATACCAGACACACACAGGCGCAACTTCACTGACCCCTCAGGACTGCCTGTAGTCAAGAACAGAGAAAGACAAAGAGACGCTTAGGAAGGCCTAGTACTCCTTGACCTCCAGTCTCTGTCACTGTTCATTCCCAGGAAAAGTGAGTTGGAACTCTGTTTTACATTTTTTGAATCTATGTATTGATTTTATGTATGCTGTGAGTGTTACCTTGTAACTTTGTACAAATGCTTATCAACATTTATCAAACTGATGAATGATTATTCTGTGTAGTAGTTTGCTTGCCATCATATGGCAAAAGCTCTCTCCCAGTGGTTTTGATTCTTTGTTAACAATCTGACCACTGCTCTTTGTGTTCACCCTGACTTTTGTCAGTATGCAACTCTGTCTGTTAAGATAATAATTCAATGATTAATTTTGATCAGGAAAACAGTATGCTGTGCTAGGTAAAAACTGCTACTCTGATTTATAAATACTGGTGATTATTGGAATGATTTGTAGTGTATGACTTAAGTCTACACCACATGTGTACTTGGACTTAGCAGCCCAAGTCAGTGTGATTTAATTCATATGAAACAAGGAAGAGTTGTTTAACTAAAACTGTAAACATTGTATTACTGTCTCCTACCCTTTTGTAAGCTTAACTTAGCCTTTAAACAAAAGTGGAGGTTAATAGTTATAGCAGAAACTCTACCATAGAGAACCACTTTGCTGGCTGAGTCTCACACCTCCTCTGAAAGAAAGAGGAAAAGGGTAATGTGGGCACTCGACAGACCAGCCATCAGATTCTCATCTACAGATCAAGTTCTGTTTATCGCAGAACTGGGATCCTGGTCACGCTACACATTGCGGTTGAACCAGAAGCTGGGACTTCGCCAAAAGCCGGGGCAACGCCAGACACCATGGCATCACTGTAAACCGGGGCGACACCAGACAACCAATCTACACCAGTGGGGCAGTCACCAGCCACAGGAGAGATCAACTGTTCTCTCCGAAGCAAAGCTAAGTTTGCTTACCACCTGGACTCAAACTCATCAGACCCTTACCCTCACTTTATGATGAAACAGTGAGAACCTGTCTATGAGTACCACTCTGGCTACAATACTGGGTATTAGCAAGCAAGGAGTGGATGTATAATAACCATATACATTCAGTGTAACTTAGACAGAACCCCTGTATGCCAACTTAAGCTTGCTGCACAGAGTGCAAGCGAGTAAAGTAGGAGTGAGGAAGGGCCCCTCATTGTGGTAGTCCAATGAGAGACTGAAACACAGTCTATGGAAGTGACATGCCATTTCTTATCTATGTGTAAGTAATAAAAGTTGATGTGTGAAAGTGCACTTAACTTGTGTCAGTTCCCTGTTGTTCAATCGAATGTTGAATGTTTGAACTTCTCTCTTCAATTCTGTATCTCGGAGCTATAAGTACTTTTAATTAAGAGTACAGGCCTAAGGAAAATTATCTCAGAGCCATTCTTCCATATTTATCAATACCCGGAACAAATAAAAAATTTCTTTGATGACTAGTGCCGGAAAGTTGCTCCTTCCACCACTAGTAAGAGAGAGGGTGTAGGTGAAATGTAAGATATTCTCATAGAGAAATTATTCCAAGTCTTTCCCCTAGAGGACCCACCTACCACTCATATCCATCTCGTCACAGGCAGGTGAAAATGAATGCCCCCACCCCCACCCCCACTTCTACAAAGATAAAGAGAACAATGAAATGAGCATTCACATTACAGCTTTTAATTTCCGCATGTTTAGATGCAAAGCCGATGGTTGGTAGCCATTGTTCAATGCATTCGCGGAACATCTCAAACATAAAACACAAAAAATACATTACTTTTTAATACGACCTATCTTAGACATGAAATACAATTATTGAAGTAGCTGTCCGGTGTGCCTTTGACCACTGAAGAACAATAATATATTAATATTATCGTGAAAGGGATTGTAGCTTTATGTCAGGATGACAGCTGATGGACAGCACATTCCAAAAGAGCAGAACTCGGGTGACATCAATCTGTTCAGTCAATATCACTTCTGAAAACGTTCACTGTTTTTCAGTGTCTTCTGTGTCATAGCAGCAAGGCTGATTAAACTCACCGAATACCTCACAAAACATGAGATTTTCTCATCTGTTTTTTCCCTCTCTCTCTCTTTTTTTTTCTTTTTTTTACAGATTATATAACGAACTTGACACATAATGAAACAACTAATGTCATATTCTATTTTCACATAACAGATTTCGAAGCTGTATGATGGTATATGCAGCTATTTCCCATGTCGTTGTGGGCTAAAGAACGCACTACCACTGAGTAGTACACGAGAACGGATTTAGGGGCCCCAGAGCTCTCACTCCTCCCCTCTCGACCCCTTTCCTAACAAAACCCCTCTAGACCAAACCCATTCAGATGGAAAAAACAATCCTGTGTTATCCTAGCACTTGGTAACTGCGCGCAGTTCATAATGAAATGTTAACAACCCCACCCCGTCACCCACTCATCTTCCTAACCTTGACACACCTGTCATCAGTCTCTTTCTGTGTGATTGCACCGGTTTGAAAAGGTGACAGACTGCCCCTATCTACATTCTCTCTCGCACAGTCGAGTAACTCGAAGACTGGATGAAACCGTGTGTCTGTATGAACAGTTTTTCACCCGTGCTCAATAGAAAAGAATGTGTTAGTATGAACTACACAAACTTAATAGAAAGGCTGCCATCAGACAACACCGAACCTCAACCAACAAAGGCCCTTGCATCACAGTATATCACAGAGACCTTCAGACAATAAAGCACGTGGGCGCACATAAACAAACAATCTTCAAAGGGGCAATTTCCATGCAGCTGTGGCATAAAAGAAAACTGCTGTGTTCCTTTGCAGTCCATAGAAAACAAACACACTTTTGCACAAATGAACAGTTTATTTTTACAAATTATTACGTGCTTGTCTGTCGAGAGTTGACGAGGACCACTTTAGTCATCCTGCAGTTGAGGGGGGTGAGATGATTTGTGGAAGATGATTTGTCAAGAATGTTTTTGCGAGTGTCTTGGAAGTGTTTCTTTTGATCTCCATGAGAACGCACTCCTTGTAGCAGGTCACCGTAGAAGAGTTGTTTGCGTTACTGTGGTCTGGCATGCGAGCTATATGACCTGCCCATCGAAGCTAAGACAATACCAGGATGGTCTGGATGCTCGGCAGACCTGCTTGGTCAAGCATCTCTGTGTCTGGGATTTGGTCCTGCCATTTTATGATTAACAATCTTCTGTGGCAGGTTGTACGAAGTGATTCAGTTTCTTGACATGCCGCTGGTACACTGTCCGTGTTTTGCATGCATAGAAGAGTGGGGGAAGAGCAGTTGTTCTGTGCACCTTCAGCTTGGTCTCTACCGTGATGCCTCTTCTATTCCAAATATTGATGTGTAGTCAAAGGCTGCACTTGTTTTGCGATTCTGATGCTCACTTCATCATCAATGGTGACGTTTTGGCACAGTGTGCTGCCAAGGTAGGTGAACTTACTCACCGCAGCGGGTCTCACATTACTGACTGTGATGTTAGGCTCAATGTTAGGCTCAATCCTGGTGTGGATTGAAGCTGAATTTCTGTTTGTATTTAGGGTGAGACTGAAGTTGGCGCAGCAAACCCCAGTACTGGCAATCCACAGGAAGCCACCAATGTCAAGTGGTCATGAGGCAAACCACCGAAGGAGTCACTGCACCATCTACAAAGCCCCCCACTGACAACAATAATTGCTTAGTCACGCTGTGCAACTATCAGGATTCCAGTTTTCTATGCACAAGCATTGGATGTTCGCCTCAACTAGAGTATCGCTGATAGTGTTCAAATTCATTACTGATCATGTGTGCCTCCGATATTGGGCACACTAAAAAAAAAGGAAACAAAACACTTATTAGCCATGTGCGAGTGTTCAGATTCATAAAAGTAGCAACACACACACATACACACACATAAAGAGATAGATAAATACACACACGTGCATGCATGTGTGTGTGTGTGTGCGCGCGCGCACATGCGTACATGTACTCGTGTATGTTTGCTTGTGTTTGTGCCTGCGTGTGTGTGTTATAAGTCAAAGACAGACAATGTTGTCAAGATCTGGGTTAAAGAAAATGTACTGACAATGAAATTTGACGTTAAAAAAAAACCAAACATGACCGTCTTTCTTTTTTCACTTTAGAGTTTGTCTTTTCTTCTTTGTTTGTCAGTTTTGTTTTCTTTCTATAGTTTTCTTTATTTCTTCCATTTCCTCCTTATGATAGAGATGGAGGGGGGGGGGGGGGGTGGTGGTGGTGGTGGTAAACAGACTGCAACTGGAAACAAGACAAGGGAATTAACAAGGAATTAACAAGGAAAATATATACCTCCGCTTTTTGTCCCTCTCTATCCTGAACATGATGAAAAGTGTTCAAATGTGTTTTGTTCCTCCTCCTACACACTCTGGTTACTGTTTGTGGGTGGGTGTTGCACTCGAAATCTCTTGTTTCTGAATTTGAAAAATTATTGATAAAGCTCTATCCAAAAAAATGTTGACAAATGAATCACAACGCATTTCGACCTCTTAGGTCTTCTTCAGGCATACACAACACTCAGGACAACAAAAATGAATGAGCAATCACTTATCTTCATCCAATTTGGCGCAAGATGGGCGTTGAATGAAAACAAACTTTGCCACTAAATCTAACTCTTTGTGTTTGGCCTGAAATTCAGTATGTAAACTCCTTCTGACTGTGAAACGGTCCAATCAGAACTGGAATTCCACAGTATACTAACAGGTCCAGAACATCTATAACTGCATTTTACACCATGATCTCCCATGTCCAGTGGCTGTCTGAACTGAAACATGATCTGTAGCTTCTGTTTGGAACTGTCACTTACCTATCTCAGCATACAGGATGGAGAGTCAAAAACCCATTAGAGAGACGGTGTGTGTAGGGGTGTGGGGTTGGATTGACATGTTTGGGTCAGTGCTCACTTCTCTATGTTGCCACACTGTCTCCGTTGTGCTTTAAGTTCTCTTTTCTTCTTCAACAAATATTAGTCTTCAACATGACCAACATTTCCTTTTTAACGATTGCGAGAGACAAATTCACACATGTACAGAATCGCACATTCTAACCATCTCTAAGGCCTACACTCTCCATTTTTTAATGTATCTGCATAGATGAAATATTCCAAAAATCAGACTAGACTAATTTCAGTCTTCACATTCATATGTGCACCACTACGAACCAATCATACAAATAAAGCTACAACATGATGTCTAGATTGTCCGTCAAATGTTTAACATGCCTCATTTGCTGACAATTTGTACATTACGAT
The DNA here is from genome assembly GCA_016801955.1 of Conus betulinus. Taxonomy (NCBI): domain Eukaryota; kingdom Metazoa; phylum Mollusca; class Gastropoda; order Neogastropoda; family Conidae; genus Conus; species Conus betulinus. Next base: position 821,278 of record JADBJO010000016.1, read on the forward strand.
CACAAACATGCAAAACCATCACACTGTCGATGATGCAGATAGTATATTCATTGACATGTCATAAAAATGATGACATTACATTTCAATTAGGAAATCAGAACAGTAGTTTCAAAGACATAAATGTTTAAAAACGTTGACAGTCAGGTAAGTTGACATTAATTCAAAAATGTTGACTTAACTAGTGTGCCAGATAAGTTGACAGCCAGATAAGTCCAAAAAAAAAAACAGATCTTCTGGTGTGTCAATGAATCTGATTTCGAGTGCGTGTGTATGTATACATGTATATTTTTATATATATATATAGAGAGAGAGAGAGAGAGGGAGAGAGAGAGAGAGAGAGATGCAGACAGAGAGAGACTGAGACACACAGAGAGAGAATCTAGATATTAAAATGTAGCTGTTTTTGTCTTTTCTTTAGTATTCTCTGTTCTAACAGTTAGTTTCTGGAAAAAAAAAAAAAAAAAGCAAAAGAATGTTTTAAAATGTCAGATTTCAAACATTTGCATAAATGACATATTGGTTTGTTACACCATTCTTGTAAAAAATATTGAAATGCAATACAAGATTTATTTGCTCTAGAAACAATCTTTTTCTCACATCTACATACAAACAACAGTCCAACAATACTTTAATATTGCACCAATATTTAATCCCAGGTCATATCTACTGAGCATATACATATATTCATACACATACAGACAATGCGTATATAATGTCACTAGCGCCAGTGTTAAACTTTTTGCCCTTGTTCCACAAACAGGGGTTAAGTGTATTTATTGTATTTCTCAAAGCTTTGTTAACAATAATTGTTTTCTGAAAGCATGTTTCTTAGTTATCACTGTTTTGTGTTCTTACCTGGTACTGTGTGTCGGTGTGCTATGCACAAGTTATTAGAAAAATAATCTCTTTTGATCAAGTTGAAGACTGACCCTAACAGTGAGTAAGATAATCATGTAGCTTATCATAAATACAGTTCCTAACTGTCAAAGCAGCTGGCTGTGGTCAAGTCAGCATTCTATTCAAAGCAATGTTAGTGCTTTTGATGTACTGTCTAAGCCATAGTTGCAGTCATCACTTAAATTAAGTTAAATACTTCAGTACAATTTTGGTCCATGTTTTGACACTATGGACAGCATTTGTCAAACATTGTCAGCCTTTGTTGATTTAAATGTTTTATTCATTCTAACCAGCGACAGACTAGCATCTGTGTCCTATGGGTGGCTTCGGCCATCTGTTTGGTTCACGCTAAGTAAATCGAAGATAAGCACTGGCTCTGTAAGCTTCAGAGCTTGTTTGGCAACTTCTCTTACCTTACATTTTTCATGAAGTCTAGTCTATGCGATCTGTTCTAATTTACACTGTAAATGTTTACATATATATACTGAAAGACAGAATGGTAAAGGTAGTAAGTACTGTCTTTGGTTGTGTTTTCAGTGTTTTTTAATCCAAATGCTGCCCTACACTTATTGTCCAACATGTTCAAGCTCAATGTCATCGAGTAACGGTGTGTTGCTTCAATTCAATAGACAACAGCAGGGATCCCAAACCCAGCAGGACTCTGTTCTCATTTGCTTGTATGGTCAGACACCACTCCTTGAGACCCAAGCGGTTACATAAATACAAACTTGAGTATATGGGCATACACCCACACATATATAAAATACACACTCACAAGACATACATGCCTGCATGTTTATGCATACACACACACACACACACACACACACACACACACACACACACACACACACACACACACACACACACACACACACACACACATGCACACACACACACGCACACACCAGTGATTTCTGAAAATTGTATTGAAGGCGTGTTCAAAAATGCTACTAGTTTGTTTAATATTGCGAAATGTTTACTTCATAGTCCTGTAGAACATTTGTTATAGACTAGTTGATTGTAACTGTTGTTAATGCTCTCATCTTCTGACTTTTTCTTTTTTTTCTTAGCCAAGAGACATATATACATACACACACAATACAGTCCCCCTCCCCCTCCTCCTCCCGATCCCCTCCCCTCCCCCCCTCCCCTCCCCCTATTTAATATCACTATGTGGATAGACATTAAATTTGAAGACAACAACACACACACACACACACACACACACACACACACACACACACACACACACACACACACATATGAATACTAACACTTACACTCACATCTAAATGAAGTTACCGGTCAGAGGTGGTAGCAAGAGAAAAAATTTTGAGCATGGGTAAGGTCTGCTTAACTGTCTTTCTCACCCACTTTCCTGATCAGTAGCACCATGGATTTCATAGAATATCAGGTTCTGATGTTTCAGGACCTGGAAAAAAAGAAAGAAAGAAAAAAAGATAACATAGCCAATTAAAAAAGAAAAGACAGGTGTGTAGGTATGCATCTAAATGTGTGAGAGACCAGAAAGTGAGGAAGTGGGAGGTAACGTGGGTTGGAGGAGGGAGGGGAGAGGGAGAGGGAACGTCAGGATCTGTCATCTAAAAAAAAAAAAAAAATCGAAATGAGTAAAAAAATTGGTCATTTCATCTAAACTCGTTCAGGTGTTCTCAGTTCTGTTTCATCATTCAGTAATTCTCTAAACTGTTTCCACTTGTTTCGATTTCACGCGCATTTACATCTTTTTCAATTTATTATCACATTTTCATTCAATTTATTTTTTCATTTATATATACAATGAAAGTTAGTCAGACAAAAGGTTGTTTTAGTCAGAACCTGCGTGCATGAACAGGTGTTTTCATAAAACTATGTAGAAACACTTCTGAACTATTCATATTTTATGAAGATCCTGTACAAAACATTCAACAGCTCGACTGTTAGCCCAATGCAAAGTGCACACAATATTTGAAATCCTCGGTACTGCAAACTATTTTCTTCATACTTCTCATGTATTCTGTTTGACTTCAATTTTTTCTCTGTCTGCCTTTGTCATTCTATCGTTTGCTTTCTTGCCATCATCTTTCCATGTGTATGTGATTTGCATCGTTTCCTCCCATTTCATAGTTTCTCTTTTCTTTTCTGTCCCCTGTTATGTGACATAACTTATCACTAAATATCAATCTTTCCAAATACTTTGTAGCTAAATATGAATTAAAAATCTAAAGGGAAAAAAAAAAAAAAAAGCAAGCAACCTACATGGTTAAACACTCACTCACATAATCTCTCTCTCTCCCTCTCTCTCTTGCGCGTGTGCGCACACACGCACACACACACACACACACACACACACTCACAAACACACACACACACACACACACACACACATACACACACACACTTTCTCTCTCACGTACAATAGTGGTGCTGTACCCTGCAATAAATTGGTGTATATACTAGCAAAGAGCAGGCACCAAAGATGAGACTGCGAAACACAGAAAAAAAAAAAAGAAAAAAAAATTTTTTAAAAGAATGGCAATGATTATTACCTCCCTCCCCCAGCTGGTCCAGCCGGGCCACAAGTTACGAGCAAACAGCTCCAGACATCTCGGCTTGTCGGGCAGGTATGGCTGCAATACATCTGGAAGACAAAAACAACACCTCTACATACACATACCCACACAAGACATTCTTCAGAACATCTGGTTGCTTCATAATTATAACCAAAAGCAACAAAGCAACATTCTCCCACAGTTCTCTTTCAACATGTCATGCCCCTCCCTTTCCCACACTGTCTGCAAGACTATGTCATGCTCCTCCCTTTCAAACCATGTCATGCTCCTTTCTTTCACACTAGTCATGCTCCTCCCATTCACACCATGTCCTCCCCTTTCACACTAAGTCATGCTCCTCCCTTTCACACTATGTCATGCTCCTCCCTTTCACACCATGTCATGCTCCTTCCTTTCACACTAAGTCATGCTCCTCCCTTTCACACCATGTCATGCTCCTCCCTTTCATGTCATGCTCCTTCCTTTCACACATGCTCCTCCCTTTGTCATGCTCCTTCCCTTTCACACTATGTCATGCTCCTCCCTTTCACACCATGTCATGCTCCTCCCTTTACACCATGTCATGCTCCTCCCTTTCACACTATGTCATGCTCCTCCCTTTCACACCATGTCATGGTCCTCCCTTTCACACTATGTCATGGTCCTTCCTTTCACACTATGTCACACTCCTCCCTTTCACATGTCATGTCATGCTCCTCCCTTTCACACCATGTCATGCTCCTCCCTTTCACACCATGTCATGCCCCTCCCTTTCACACCATGTCATGCCCCTCCCTTTCACACCATGTCACATGTCACCCCTCCCTTTCACACCCATGTCATGCTCCTCCCTTTCACACCATGTCATGCTCCTCCCTTTCACCTATGTCATGCTCCTTCCCAAGTCAGCGCTGAAAAACTTGTCTGTTAAACTAGACAGTTGCATGCCACCAGGAAGATGCTAAACTGCAGGCTGTGGCTTGCACTCTTGTGAATGGATGAGCGATACACATGTTGTGTGCATGCATGTGAGTTTGTGTTCCCACACCAGCGCATGCATATAGGTAAGCATATATATTTGTTTATGTATCTTGAGTGCCTGTGTGTGTGTGTGCGTGTGTGTGTGTGTGTGTGTGTGTATTCAGTTTCTGTTCAGAACAGTGGTTATTTTAACATCTGTTCATCACTGATGACATCAGACCAATGTGCGCGGATGTGGATGTGGATATGCGTGCATGGGTCAGCGCGTATGTTTGAGCATGTGCCTTGTGTATGTGTCAGAGCTTAAAGTGTCAAAATTCATAAAGTGCTTAGTAGGCCACACCATTAGGACAGATGCTATATAAATTATCCTCTTCATCAATATCATTATCATTTCCTTTTTCAAAAAAAAATTTACACGCTGCTTTTTATATCTTTTTCAATTTTTCTTTTCTTTAAAAGGGCTGTATGATAAAAAATATGTCAAGCCAAAAGCTCTAGCTGAAAAAACATTCCGATCCAACTTGAACACATCTACGTATGCATACACTTGAATATACAGACATACATATACACCATATGATTTACACACATGATCACATTCAGACACACACTTATTCATTCACACGCACATACACAGCAGATACCCCATATACATACACATTCACACAAGCAAGCATACATACACATATATCTACACAGCAGATACTGTACATAGAAATTCACATGTGGAGGCATGCACAAACATACATGTGCACAGCTGATACAGTAGATACATAAATGCACCTACACATGTGTGCACACATGTGTGCACTACATGTGAAGCATGCACAAACATACATGTGCACAGCTGATACAGTAGATACATGAACGCACCTACACATGTGTGCACTGACACGGCCAGTAATGGCCAGTAAGTACACAACAGTACTCCTGACTATTGGCAGGTACAGGAGCAGAAACGATAAGCCCAAAGATATCTGATTCAAGACCAGCTGCCGTGGCGAAGTGGTTAGCGTCGTGGACTCCCGGCTGGGAGGTCGTGGGTTCGAATCCCATCAGAGTCATGTGGGTTTTTCTGCCCCGACTGGCTCCTACCCAGAGTTGAGTTTGCTGCGGACTCAGTTGGGAAGACTGGGAACCACACAGTCGAGTTTCATCCACTTAATGGATGCGTTTCTGAGAGTGTGCTGCTCAAATTTTCTGACCAACACTGCAGGTGTCTGTATCTCATGGGCCTGGTTGACGCCGGGATATATTATGAAAGGAAGCGTAGAGTACAGCAATGTCATGTAGTCTCAGACCGAAATGGAAATCCGTAGCATCATCTTAATCATCATCATCCTCATTGTCATCGATCAGCATTAAAAAAATGTCTCAAATTCTGTGGCCCTTCATGCCCTGCTCTCATGGTGACCTCAATTTCGATGTCCTCTCCACGTCTGTGGCCTTGGTTTGGTTCCGTCTGGGTCACCGGTATCGGCGAGTCCATGGGGGCTGTCATTGGACGGACGTGGTGGCGCCCTCCGGAGGGAGAGCTCGCTCACGCCGGCTCCGCGACTAAGCAATTATTGTCGTCAGTAGGGGGCTTAGTAGGTGGTGTCCTGCGTATGTTAGATCAGAACAGGCGCCACTGAACACCACCGAAGTGACTTGGCAGTAGTGCAGTGTCTCCTCCGGTGGGTTGCCTCTTGACGACTTGACAGTGACTGCTCCCTGTGTGGATTGTCGGTGCCGGGGCTGCGGCGGGGCCGACCGGGCTGTGGTTGTGGACGGGGTGTCGGAATGAGCGGCGTGGGTTCACTGCCTCTGAGGTGGCGCAGAGATTGGGACAAAAAAAAAAAAAAAAAAAAAAAAAAAAAGATATCTGATTCAAGGTATGAGAGCATGACGCCAAGATCTATCTTAGATCTTAACATGTGAGAGTTTAGACTCTCAAAAGATAAAGAGAAGATCAACTGGAGAAAGGAATCATGGCTGGAGTCTTCTGACAAACCCATGTGCCGAAAAGGTTTACACAGAGCGGTCCTAAACCTTTGTGGTGGAAGACTGATGACTGGAATAAAAAGGACGTCCAAGAAATGCAAGGCCAAAGCTGGTTTATCTCATGGTTCAATGGTTTCTGGCTAACTGGATGTTCATTAGGCTGGTCATGATGGGCTTCGGATGATGAGGGTTTCAGCTCACCTCTCTGAAATGTGTGAGTCTGTAGCCGGTGGAATAAGTCAGTTGTCAATCCACATCAAGGAAGAGGACAACAGTCAGTCAAACACCTGAGGGACAAGTTGCCTACTCATGTGCGAAGACAGGCAGCCTTGTGGGCCTGAAAACAGCCTAAGAAATAAGCCATGACTGCTGTCCTGCTAACAAAACTTCCCCACAGAAACAAACGTAAAAGAGATAAATACTATTCCCGCCTGACGAAAGGGACAAACAAATTACAACACAAAATGTGACCAATTTTGACCTCTTTGGTCTTCTTCAGGCAAGAGAAACAACATTCAGGACAATGGAAACGAAGAATGAGCAGTCACTTATCTCCTCAAACTGGGCGGAAAATGGACTTGTAATTTGTTCATCCTTTCATCCAGAGGAATAGTAGTTTTTCTCCTAAGTATGTTTCAGTTTCTGCCAGCAGCCACCTCTCTTTGAAACTTCCCTACAGAAGACAGGGAACCTCACAGCATCTACCCTGTTTGTGATCGGCGATAATCCTTCGTCTGACCTGATTACAACAGAGACGTTGGTCTGGGAACAGCAACCAACCATGACTGGCAACTACGGAAACACTGGACAGCAACACCGGCCGGCAACAAACTACTGGAACTGCTGGAGTCAAGATGGACTTTGCTCTAGGAACACCTTGCCCATAAGAGAGCTTCAGGATAGCTAGATGTCAAACTCACTATCAGCAGCAACGTGAAATATCCTCAATTTCAGAACAGGACTCAACAGATTCCTGAAGTCACCACATAAAGTCCTTCCACTATTTGTTTCTTCTAATCTTAGAGTAGACAGCATGCATCTCTAAAGTGTTTTCACTATCTTAAGGACAGGGTGTGGGGAGAAGAAAAAAAAAAGAGAGAGCATGTCCTGACTGGTGTTTATTTATATACCAGATCAAGTCAAACCGATATACAGACCAATGGCCAATGTCCAGACAACTAATCCATTTACAAATATCATACCATATGCAAATATGGTGTGCTTGTGTTTGTGTGTGTGTGTGTGTGTGTGTGTGTGTGTGTGTGTGTGAGTGTGCATGTGTGCATGCATGCATGCATGCATGCATGCGTGCATGTGCGCGCATGCTTGATTTCTGTCAAAAATGTAATAAACTAAGAAAAGATTGCAATTTGCCCACATTTGTTTCGAATTCGATGAATACATGTGATAGCAGACTGAAAGGCGCAGGATGGGCAGGGACAGAGAAGGACAGAAAAACACACCACCATCACCTGACGACAAACAGAAAGAGTAGATAACGTTCAGCACTTAACGCTAGCAGATGATTAGCCCTCTACTTCTTCTGTGCCATTTGGCACTGTCACCCTTGCCCCCCTCTCTCCACCCCCCTTCTTTCATCTCACAGCCACTGCCTGTCCCTCCTCCATCTCCCACTCCCTGCTTCTGCCCCCCCCCCCCCCCCCCCCCCCCCCCCCCCTCCACATCTCAACTGCAACATTCTGAAATATCCTGATCGTGATTACCGCTGTTCTCTCGACCAGTTATGTAATGACCATATGTATGCCTCTCAAGTCGAACAGTTCATCCCAGAAATCTATTGCTGTAGACAGTGTGGTCTCAGGTCCTACATACTGAAAATCTGCATCATCAGAGTGACGTAATATTTAGACATAATATGCATGAAGTTTTACTATGTGTTTGTATGCTCTAGCTTGCTTCTGTTTTTAGTAATACATGAATTCATATCTCTACCTCTAAAATGGGTCTGATCCTGATAAAAATGTCACTGAAAATTGTCACGGTTTTTGCATGTACTATCACTTGACATCTCTCTTCACAGTGTGTAGAGCAACAGTTGCAAATGGTCATAATTTGTAAGAAAATATCTCTTTTGCAAAACTGATTTTATTGCTGAAAATGTCATCGCAGGTTACTGTATGGCTGATACAATTCAGAGACATCTTCCTGCACACAGTGACTGGAAAACACCATTCATCAATCTGCCATATTTCGTTATATTCTACCTTATACTGGCTGAAAAAATGACAAATTTCGGGTTTAGTACACACACACACACACACACATGCACACAGACAGACAACCAGAGCATCATGATTATATACACACACACACACATGTACACAGACAGACAACCACAGCATCATGATTATACAGACGCAAATACTGAAGACACACTTACTAAAGAATTCCTTCCCATCTTCCCCCACTCTTTTTGCCTATAGTTTTCTTACCATTCATTTATTGATAGTCAAATGAACATACATGAATTCATGTCCTTCTCAAAAATATTCAGACCCTGATTATCATATTTGACTTATTATTGACTACTTTTCAATTTTGTGTTTTATAGTAGCGTGATAGTAGTAGTAGCAGTGGTGGTAGCAGTAGCAGCTGTAGTAGCGTGATCATTATGATGATGATGATGATGATATCACACACACACACACACACACACACACACACACACACACACACACACACACACACACACACACACACACACACACACACACACACACACACACACACACACACACACACACACACACACACACACATCCTCCCTTCCAAACTGGTCTTACCTTTATTAAGGTGGTGGCAAATTTTTATAGGGAAAGTGGAGGGAACAGGTCCTTCTTAGGTTTTTACACAAGAGTAGGTTATAATGTGTACATGCATATGTACATGTATTGAAATGATACATTGGCTGTGTACATGCGCGTTGCCTCTGCTTGTTTATACAGTCAGTGGCTGTGTACATGCGCGTTGCCTCTGCTTGTTTATACAGTCAGAGTTAGCTAAAGTTTAAGGGTGTGTTCCAACTTCTACAGTTTTTGTTCCTGCTTTCACAATTTCTCTCTTTGATTAAAATGTTACAAATAAAAACAACAACAATGGCAATTCGCCTGAAAAAAAAAAAAAGCGAGAGAGACAGACACCGACAGACAGAGCGATGGAACAGGTGGGAAAATACAGTTTATGAGGCCAACGTTCTGAGGGAAAAGGACTGAGGTGAGAAGGAGAATCATCATGGGAAGAAAGGAGGAAGGGGACTGTCAATACAATGGTAAATCCAACAGAGCTGGCACGTTGAAGAATGAGTTCAGGCGTAACCAGAGGGGGGAAACCTAAACATCCAAGATTCTGTCAAAACCTTACAACTAGTCAAATACAATTTTTCTGATCCAGAAACACAGATATAATTTTCCTGGGTCAAATTTTGGTGTATGCTAGAAGATTTGCTCTCCAAAACATGAACCAAATCACCCTCATTTTCCCCCTACATGGGATTTCATGTAAATTCTGAAAGACGCATTGAAGGAAATGTGAAAAACCTGATATGTCAGATATATATACATATATGTATATTTCTTAAAAAAAAAAAAAAATACCGTGCAGCTGATGATGATTCATAGAATAGAAAAGAACCAAAAGGGTAGATCGATCAGCATTTCTTATCTGCTTCTCTCTCTCTCTCTCTTTCTGTCTGTCTGTCTGTCTGTCTGTCTGTCTGTCTCTCACCAGCCAGAGGGGGTTTCTTGGAATGGAGGCTGCATGGCACACTCATCATCACTCTCTTCTCCGGCGGTTCTGAGGCACCCTCCTTGTCTGGCGATGCTCTGCCCAGGAGTAAGACCTCGTAGGGCTTTTTGTGAGTGTCCATGCCCGATATCATGTCCCCAGCTTTGGTTACCTGTACACACAACATGGCGCATAATAATCGAGTGAATATACGAGTGTGGAGACAATTAACCTGAGTAAAATGCTATTTGTCTGCTTCTGTTTTCTTGCCTTATCAGTGGTATTGCTTCCATGTCAAATTCCAACTCCCCGATACAAAGCCCACACTAGTCTCGTTCTTTTGCAATCTAACACCAGCAGTCCAAACAGAGCTACCAAACTATCATAAGGTAAACCACCTGAGAAGACTGCTTGGTCTTGAGCAAACTACTTGGTCCCATATAATGAATGTTAAGTGTAGAATACTCTTACATGTGTTGCTCTGCAGTTGTGATATATTCTTTCTTTTTTTTTTTTTTTTTGAGACGTAAATAGATGTCCTATTGAGTAGGGAACACAGATTTTCTACATGCAGATACATCATGCGAAATGTAGTAAAATAAGAATATGTCATTTGAGGAAATTCACGCAAATGAACCCACAAGAACGCAGAAAAGAAAACTTAATGCCCTTTCTTGTTTCCATATTAAGTTACTAAGTAATACAAGTTCATTTGAAGTTTGCCTCTGATCAAAGTTCGGAATTCTTAAAAGGTCAAAGTACACAATTTTCGTTTGATTTCCAATATTCAAAAGAAACTAATTCTTACTTTTGTATTAAACTGACCGTTATCAAAGGTAGCCCAGACACCATCTCTCTGGTTTTGTCTTTGTCAGTTACAGACATCAAATGCTATGGAGAACGAGCATTGTTATTCTTTCACAGGCTGCACCGCTTTTTGTCAGATCTCTTTTTTTTTTTCCTTTTTTTTTTTCCTGTAAGGGCAAACGCTTTTATTTGCTTCTAAAGAAATTCACAAACAGCAAACGTGAAAAGAAAAACAGTGCTAAAACAAACAAAAATGACAGTAGATCTTATCTTAGATAAATGCATTACAAAGCTGCAGTAAGTTTACAAAAAGAACAGCAAATCCTATTTATTTAACATATATATATATATATATATATATATATATATATATATATATATACATATTACAAAATAAGCACAACATTGTGTCTACATTATCAGTGTCACACATTAACTTTACTATTTTGGAGCGTTGTCCTTTTTTTCAAAATCAACAGTCAGAGAGAGAGAGACAGACAGACAGACAGACAGAGAGACACACAGACAGACAGACAGACAGTGTTTGTGATATATCCATTTGCATGTTTGATTACTGATTTACTTACACAGCGTTCAAGTATATATGAATGAGATTATTTTTCTCAGTGGAAATCTGCTAAGGGAAGAAAGTAGAATTGTGCAGAAAAGTTGATGTACCCCTCTGCCCCAGCATGGCACACACACAAAAAATATACAAAAAACACAGACGCACACACACACAAATATACACATGCACTCAGGAACAAGGGTTTATGTGTTTAATCAGTCAGCCTGGCATCTACAGACCCACTACAACTTAAAATTCTTCTGATGATTTTTTTCTCTTTTCCTTTTTTTCTTTTATCCTTTCTTTCCTTTTCCTTTCTAAAGCAAAATTATTATGTGGTTAGGTGTACACTAAAACTGCCCACTGCAAAAGTCACGTTGTTAGATCTATCTTCAGAGTCCAATGATCTAAACACAACAAATTCTACATCTATCTTCAAAGATAATATGCAACAAACACTGAAGGGTGAAAAAGACTGCCACTTGTATCACAAAAACCTGATTCTAAATTAATAATAATATCTTCCCATCTAGTATATCTAGCACGACTAATTAAAAAAAAAAATTGTATAACAGAACATAAATGAAAGCAAACATTAAAAAAAATAATACTTCTTTATGATGACAGTAAAGAGAAATCACATACACAGAGTGAGAGACCCCCCCCCCCCCCCCCCCCCCCCCCCCCCCCCCACAGGAAGGAAAAAAAAAACTTGCAAAAAGGTGAGGGACATATGTTATCTATAGCCTATTCAGTTCCATAAGTACCAATATACCAAAGTGAGATCTGAACAACCACACAGACACTGAACAGCAATATCTATTTAATTAGTTTTTGTATTCCATTAAACCTTTTAATAACAGTAACAAGTTTTATTTTCTCATAAAACTAATGCCCAGGTTAGCAACCAATACTCTTGTTCTTAATCCTGTCTGCAAGGCTCTAGAAATGTTTTCAAGCAATCTTCTCTCTGTCTGCTTGCTGTTCCTGAAATAGTCTGGTGTTTCACAATGACGTAATTTTCCATTTTCAAAAGAAATGAATGAGAATGCTATTGCAACTAGTTTGACAAAACCTTACTCTACAATAACTGAAGAAAGCATATCACAGACAGACTTGTAGTCAATTGGTGGATAATTGGCTGTGGAGTTGATGATTTTGAGTTCGAACCACTTAGTTGTAGAGGTTCATTTCTTTTCATTTTGCAATCCGTTATTGTCTACCCAATCGCAAGTAACCCAGGTACCTGACTCAGTTGAAGAAAAGTTACGGGGTTAAGGAAGGCAAGAGGTGGACTTTGTCTTCTGTCATGCTGAGCCCTTGATAAGGTGAATCTCTAATAGTTCACAGGCCCCTGCGGCTATCTGGTTATGGACCTTTACCATTTTTCATCTTTATATACACAAAATTCATTACTCTTTCCTGGCTAACGATGTTTCAAGACAGGTCAGATGTGTGTTCGCCGACAGTGAACGTGAGGAGGTTTATGACTGAGATGGCAGATGTCTCTATTGATAGCAGTTGAGAAAATGAGTTCAAGAGATTTTTGTTGTTGCTGTTGAAAACCTTTCATTCAAAGAAAACCTGTTCTGATGATGTTCAGTTGCCACCACATCCTGTACCTTGGATTACATAAAGATTGAGATTGACTTTAGCTGAGTGAGCTGTCATCTGATGGACTTTTACTTACACACACACACACACACACACACACACACACACACACACTGCAATATTGCATTACTGAATCAAATAGTGATCATTTAGAATCAAAGTCAAGTGGAAACAGAATGATGTCATTGTCCATCACAGTCACAGCTGGGGCGTACATCAAATGGTCATTAGCTCCACTGAACGCTTAATGGTAAGATATGAGTTCATGAAATGCATTCTCAAAGTTCATGACTATATTCAGCAGTAAGGGTTGACAAAACAAAATATTTACCCTCTGACTAGGCACACACTTCTCAGCCAGAGTACAATACTCACATGGCAGAAGTCCATTTGGCCAAAATTCACTTCATGTGAGTGGATATCCCCATATCATACTATTTTCTCATGATAAACACAGAAACAAAGGGAGCTCAAACCAATTGGCAGAAGGACAGCTATATAATTATATGGAAAACAACAACTTTCATGCTTTAAAAAGTGGAGGGACAAAGCAAAAACAACATGAAGAGATAAAAGCTTTTGTGGCGATATCGATCATCATAGGACTGATAGCACATACTGAACAAACAATGAAGACACTGAAATTCACTTCTTTAAAAGATCCACAGATTGTGCCTACTTTCTGATGACTCTTTTTCATTTTACTGATGACGACACATATGTGCCACATGGACTTATGGGTCAAAAACCCTCCACCCAAACTTGGCAGTCTTATTGCATCTCCCCAGTCCTCTCTCCCCTCGCAGTTCCTTTCATTACCTAAAACTGAAAACTGTGCAATCTGTGAGCCACTGTTCTCGTAGGTTTCTATGTCCATTTGTGACGAAAGATGTTCCAATCTTTGCAAGTTCATCATTCTAAATGCCAGCAGTGCTCTTTCAATAAAATTGGTCATAGTCAGACGTAACTGGCTGGACGATACCCACTCCCATCTCATCATCTCTACTGCCTTCCCACACAACTCCACCCCATTTCCCCCCCCCCCCCCCACCCCCCCAACTTCAAACACCCATCCTTCTCCCCTCTGACTACAGAAACATCCTACTTTGAGCCAGTGCCACCTGGCCAGGGCGGTGACCCCCCACAGTGGGAACAGGGTGTGCAGGGAATAGTCCTCCAGGCGTTCATTGTTGGTCACCCACAGGCCGACCAGGCATCCCGGTCGGACCAGGCTGGGCATGGGAAGGTTCCGCAGGTCCTCCTCGTCCATCATGTTGTAGCTGAAAGCAGTGATTTTACATCACCCTGTTATCATGTTGCCACACCGTGGCCTTGTACTGCCTCTTGGTTGACAGCACAATTCTATCCCTCGGTAAGCTGATCAATGATAGATATGATCCTGCCATGTCCTTGTAGTTCCTTATGACTGACAGCACAATTCTACCCCTCGGTAAGCTGATCAATGATAGATATGATCCTGTAATGTTCTTGTACTCCCTCATGACTGAGAGCACAGTGCTGCCCATGGGAGAGTTGATCGCTTATAAATATAGCCCCCTTGTACATGTTTGTACTGCCTCATACATGAGGGCAAAATACTGTCCATGAGTGAAATGATGGATTACAAATGTAATGGCATTGTTAAAAGTCATGAACGATAAACGTACCACTCAAACTATGCCTGAAAGTTAACATCATCTATGCATCGGAAACAGCACATATGAACATGACAAGCACAAAAAAAATTGAAATTTATGGAAAATTCTGAAATTAGTTTTTGGCTTCCCATTCCTTCGTATATCTATTAGATACTTTTCTACATCACTCTTTGCCAGTTACCTCAGAAGGCCATTGGACTGAAATTTTATCCCATGGTGGTGAGAATAATGCTCAATTCTCTGCTAGGTAAGATAGGTGACCATCACTGTTGATGTTCGATGAGTCTCCACCAGGAGATAAAAAACCAATGCAAGCTAGACACAGCAACTGGTTCTGTCTTCAGCATACATTTCAATGGATCCCATATGCTGTCAGGGAAACTCAAAATTGGAAGGGGAGACGGTAGGGCCAGAGAAGAGGGGGTGAGGGGGTAGAGGGTGGTCTTTGGAGGGAGACAGGCATGGAGTTAAATGCCCTCTTCCTCACCTTCATCCCCAACCTTTTTGTTCTCTTGAAAAAAAAAAATCTTTGTTAGTCTTAGCGTTTTTTTCATAACGACAGCAAAAATACCCACACTTGTATTCCCTCACTATTTATCATACTGATGCATACGTAATACACAATTAAACTGAGTAAATAAGCCAGTTTATAAATGCCACTAATAATGTTCATTATAATTCTGATTTTTGTTGTTGACAAAAAAACTGTCAGCAGTTGCAGTACCTCCATTCCACACCAGCTGTAATAGTTAGTATTCATCATGTCAGAACTGGGGGCCACTTTCAATCTCTTTGGAAACTATGTTCTACCAAATTCTTGATTTAGATCTAATAAAAAACACCTACCTTCTCTTCTCTTCACAGACTTGTTTTCCCATGGGGGATCAAGTACAATCAAGTCATAGCCACTTCCTGCACATACACACACACACACACACACACAGATGGATAGATATTGATAGACTGACAGATACAGATGTGTATTTGTGTATATTATATACATATGTATGTGGACTGTGGAATTTCTTCACTTGATGCAAGGGAAGTACAGACACAATCAGCTGTGTCACCCTGACATGTCTCTGAACCAGCAGACAAAAGGCCTCAGAGCAGGCCATATGAATGGTTCTGTCTTCAAGATGGACTACAACAGTCCCCATCTGCTGCTCATAAAGGACTTTTATCATCTATTTCCCTGATTTTTCCTTTTCAATTTTTTTTTATCCCCTGTGCACCCCCCTTCCCTACCCCCACCCCTTTTTTTTCTTCCTACTTCTCTTTTTAATCTTTGCTGACTCATTAATGTGAAAATGGACCATTGTTAGCCTGCGCTTGTCTTCCCCTACTACTAAATTATTCAACATTATATATACATATATATATACATATGTGTGTGTGTGTGTGTGTGTGTGTGTGTGTGTGTGTGTGTGTGTGTGAGAGAGAGAGAGAGAAAGAGAGAGAGAGAGAGAGAGAGAGACCGAGAAATCTGATAAGTATATATCTATATCCTACTCCCTGCTCCACCTTATGTACACATGTGTTTGTATGCTGAAACAGACAATATTTCTCAGACGAACAAAATTTGGAAAATCCCTATTTAAAAATGTTCTTGATGGTAAGGACATCTACTGAACATATTCTTTTCAAACCAAATTTAATATCACAAACTATTTTATTGCATTACATGTATCATTTCACTTATGCATTGGAATCCTTAACAGGTTTCTTACACCAACAGAAGAGATATCACCAGAACCACCATGAGAGAGGAAATTAGAGTGCATAGCAACAGCAGATCATGAATGCTGCAGACTTATCATCAGTGGGTTTTAAACTGTCATTTATCATCAGTGGGTTTTAACTTGTCATTTGACGTCCATGATTTTTATTATGTAACAGAAGGCTTAGACGTACATGTTTGTACATGAAATTCTGAGAGTGTATAGGACTGATTATTATTTGGTGATCGACTACATCCTCCTTAATAACAGCTGAAGTTATGTTATCTATAAATTTATGGAGGTCAACTTAATGAAAGAAGATGACGGAATAAGTACGGCTAAAAACCTACTTTGTAAATCTTTCCTTTTCTCACAAAGCTTTCTAACATTTTGTAATTCATAGTAGCAATACATTTCAGATACAAGGATGATAAAAACGTACTTCTGAAACCACAACAATTAATAATTCAGCATTTTATTTTACGGGGAGAAACATGGTGGGGATGGTGAATGGTGAGTTATATTCATTCATTTTTAATCTTTTTTTTTTAAAAAATACAGTAGCTACATTGTAACTTAAATATATTTAGTTAAATTTTAAGCACATGATGAAATCATGAGCTGCATTAAGTATCTAAGAACAATCTGACACAATTATGCACGCAGAAGCTCAAGCACATACACATGTATATATACGCATGCACACAGGCACACACGCACATGCACGCACACACACACACACACACGCACACACACACACCAGGTACACCCTGAATTCCTTGACAACCCCATTCCAGAAGACTTACCAGCTAGTTCTGAAGACAGATGATCACAGAAGTCTTGCAGGTCAGAAACAAGGAATTCAGAACATGGTGGCAAGACATAACCTGTGCCATCAATGTCCACAACGGATGCCTCGGTACTTGTGTGGGAAACCCGTCGGTGAATGATTGCAGAAGCAGGGAAGGTTTTCAACTCTGCATGGAAATTAACACATCAATGAATTGAATACAAAAGAACACATGATGCTTTTAAAAGCCTATAGATAGTTCTAACTTTTAAGCAAGAGTACTATATCTAAACTAGATAGTTCTAACTTTTAAGCAAGAGTACTATATCTAAACTACATAATCATTTTGTTTATTATATTTGTGGTTTTGCTGCTTATTTCATTGCATTTTGTCGATAAATCTGACATCACATCTTTTAACTGTAGTTAGTTTTTTTTTGCAATTCTTGTGAAGTTATGTGCTTCATAGCATTATGTATTTTTATTTTAACAACACACTTTTTACTTTATGTAAATATTGTTTCATCTCTTGATCAGAAACTGCTGGATCAAGCACACAAATTATTTGCTCAGTTTTATTTAGTAATTTGCTTTTAGATACAGCAACATTTTGTCACACAATGGAGAGTGGCAAGTTATAAACAGAACAGCCAGAAACTAATTTTTCATCCATTTCGAAATAATCCAGTAAAAAACAATAGAAACCTTCTGCAGTTACATAATAATCTTTAATCATATGTGAGTGTGTGTCTTTGTTTCTTAAATTCATTTTCATATCTAAACATTCAAACTCCTTAAACAATAGGAAGAAAACTGTCAAGATATTTCTTTCGCTTGAAAACAGTATTTTCCTCTCATTTCTAAATTGAGTTTGATTTTAAAATAAACATAGCCTTTGAATATGCATATTATCCAAGAACAAAACAATACATACTTATTTTTTCATTGTTACAACTTTTTAAAGATGGAAGGGATGCTTTTTGTGGAGAGTTTCATAAGTTTAACCTCTGTTCTTATTACTGTGCTTTTTTGTTGTTGTTTTTTCAGGGGGGAGTAGGGGGGGAGAAGACTAAAGGATAGGAGGTGAGCCCTAAAATCAATCATTTCTATACTTCAGTCACTGTTATTGTCTTTGCACAAATACATCAAGTACATTTAAGTATATTTTTCTTCTTGCAATATTCAATTAAAACTCTGTCATGGTGAGAAAGTGATGAATAGTGATGACAGTCAGTGAAAATTTAGCATAAAATACAAAATTTGTAAAACTTCATGTCTAAACGGCATTGTGCAACGAATGCAAGAGATAATTCTAAAATCAAAATTAAAAAGTTTAACAAATGTTTTACTGTTCATTGTGTGCTTCATGCACTGTAACTGGACACTGATTCCGATTCTTGACAGTACGCAAACTTATGTTTGAAAACATGTAATTCACTGAAGATTCAAATTTACTTGTGAGATATGAAATGGTTAAATTCCCATACCTAGTCATCTGTGTATTACTATGAACTTTGATTAGACTTTATTCAGTTGTTAAACGCACACTAACAAGTTATGTACATATGTGTCAATAAAACCAAAGCAAAACTTTAGGATATTCTAGTTTTAAAGGAAAATGTAGTTATCAATCATGTCCATCAATTCAGTATACTCTTTTTCTCACATTCATTCACACACACACACACACACACACACACACACACACACACACACACACACACACACACACTTACACACACACACACACACACACACACACTTACACACACACACACACACACACACACACACACACACACACACACACACACACACACACCATATACACAGACTTGTATTAACTCACCACAACTACAAATCGTCAATGATCTCAGACAACACAAAACACACTCACCACAACTACAAATCGTCAATGATCTCAGACAACACAAAACACACTCACCACAACTACAAATCGTCAATGATCTCAGACAACACAAAACACTCACCACAACTACAAATCGTCAATGATCTCACACAACACAAAAACACACTCACCACAACTACAAATCATCAATGATCTCACACAACACAAAACACACTCACCACAACTACAAATCGTCAATGATCTCACACAACACAAAACACACTCACCACAACCACCGCTGATGATCAACGGTTCCAGACAATCACCCATATGAAGAAGAGGTGCACCATCTTCAGACATTAACAGGGAAGCGAAGATGTCTGCCTGGCAGTCAAGCTGGGCGCACTGTCGTGACGAGAGGTTGTTGTCCAGGGGAAGGGGAATGCACTGCAGGAAGATCCCCTGCTCTCTGGCCAACCCAACCAGCGAACTGTGAACTCTGCGCAACAGCTCCTAGAACACCCAGATTCAAACAATGAAACAAATGCGAACAAGTCAATGCCACAACATCATTTCATTGCCTTTGACAAATTCATCAATGATGTAATTAAGTGTAAAAATTAAAGCAAAATAATAGTATGACTGTCTTGCCAAATAAGATGACTAAAAAAGGAAACAGAGAGAGAGAGAGATTAATAACAGAAACATCTGCAAAACAAAACAAAATCATTTGGACACAATATATAAAGCAAAAGGTGATGTGTTATTACTTTAATTTACCTTTCAACATGCATATTCTGTGTGTTTTTGGATAGTAGAATATTGTACAGTTCTACACCAAATTGTCCAGGCATTTTATGTTCTTTTACAATTCTAATTTTCACTACTAATTCTGGGACTGTATATTTGTTGTGGCTGGATACTTCCACAAGGTCTAAAATAGCAGTGGGTGCATTTTCAAAGTACTGAGCAATGTCAGAGTTCACATCACAGTGTTTTTTTTAAATAAACTTTTGTTTCTCTGTTTCCTTTTTTAATCATCTTACTTGGCAAGACAGTCATACTATTATTTTGCTTTTCCATACCCCTCCCTAACGCAGGTAATAAATAAATGTTAAAGTAATGAATTTAAACCTACTCCTTAAAGAAGAAAAAAAATTTAAATCTGGTAAGAAAGCAAATATTCATGGATTCAAAATAAAGAAAGAATTCTGCAAATTTAAGACATTAATAAAAATGACTGCACACATAAAAACATGCTGGGAAGGTTAGTATTCTTTTCGCTTATTCTGGACACATTAATCAATATATGCAGTACAGGTCACATATACATTTTGAGACACTGTTTACACAAAAGCTAGATTAATGTTAGCACCATAAAATAAATAGTGAATGAAAAACAAAAAGGAAATTTAGTGCTCCCCTGTATGGTCTACATTTGTAAATAAAACTTCAGTTGACCAGAATATCATCACAAGTAAACTGGACAAACAAAAAAAGAAAGGATATCAATCATGCAAGTTTCGAAATACCTCCTCACTGGTCCATGCTTTCCTCTTAGCTTTTTCTCTTCCTCTGCTGTGAAAAGACAAAAAGCCCTATCAAACTTTATGAACACAAGTAAATGTCATGAACTGAAAGAAAATCTTCTCTCCACCACCACCACCCCCACCCCCCCCCCCCCCACCCCACCCGACCCCCTTCTCCCCTCCAAACTTTTTGACTCATGGTGTGAAATGAATTATACAAAGTGAATCTGATGATCCTATGAACCAAGCCAAACAGCACTTAATTATCATTGTCTGTTTAAATTGGTTATACAAAAGGAAAAAAAAAATCTTGCCAAACAGAGCTAAGTCACATCCTGTGAATGTGTGTGTGTGTGTGTGTTTTTTTTTAATTTACAGTTTCATTTAAAAGGAATGAAAATGCAGTATGTCAAATGCCAATACTATTCTGGTAATGAACAAGCACTATATGGAAATGTAAAGCATACAAATTATGAGCTTCTTAAAAAAACTGGCAGCACTGAACTGAATAGCACAAAGCCATTTAAACAAATCATGCTTCAAGCAAAAGAAAAATGGTGTTAAACGTTCAATAAAGAGAAAAATATTCTGTAAAGTTGAAAACTAAAGTCACAGTAATGATGCCACTTTTCAGACATTTATCTCATCCCTATTGTTGAACCAAATGGTAAATATTACTCACTAATCTGAACCATTTGTTTATCCTGAACTGCACGCTTAAATATGCATGACATGATTTGAAATAATCTGTTGACCTGACTTTAATCAACAGCTAATCTTGAACAATTCATGAAAGCACAAGATCGCTCTCCAACAGCCAAAGTTGGACACGATTAATAGTTCAATATTGGGTAACATGGTGTTTAAAAAAAATTGAAGACATGAATAAATCAATATACTCCACTGCCTGTTAATTAAAAGCTAATCAAACAGAGAGTCACACGTGCATGGACATACCTTACTCTGAAGCACTTGCCAGATATCTGTACCTTTGATCATTGTTCTGCATTCCATGTCCCTGCTGGTCTCCAGCAAGAAATGGTGCTTCACTTTCTCAAACTGACTGTCCATCATGAATGGCAATGTAACCGCAAAAAAACCTTGTTTCAGTCTCAGTGACAAACTCTTTGGCTGACGGCAGAAGGCATGATGCTCTGCAAGTGTTCTGGATGTATGTGTCTCATAACAGATGCCTCCCCATCTGCCTGCTTTTGGGGGCAATGTGTCATTTTCTCATTTACAAATTCATTTTTCAAAATACTGCTGTCCGCTGTCTTCACTGTCTGTTCACTGGAGTCAGTTGTTTTTCCTTGATGTCCCTTATTTCTTTGACCTTTAGTTTCCCTGCACTGATGCTGAGACGAGCAGCAGTTCTCTTTCTCTTTCAAACTTACTGTCTGATGAAGAGCAGCATCGTTAGTTGTAATCAAAGATGAACTGCAATCACTTTGAAAAATGTCTTTCTTATCAGCTGGTTCCTTCTGTGACACATCAGCCTGACTTGAATCATGAGTTTCAGCTAGTTCAAGACTAAAATTCTCTCCTGTGAAGCGGACAGAATTTGATTTGCACTGAGCATTTACACCCCTGGCGTAAGTAGAACTCACTTCAGAAGAGATCCGACTGTCTGACGACACACAGGCAGATGTGCATGTTGATGTAGAATGAACACTGCATGGTTTCACCTCAGAACACCAAGTCACTGTTGTTGACGATGACCTTGGTAGTTTTAAAACAACTGTACCTGCATCAAATTGCACACAATTCACTGATGTGGCAGCAACATGTTCTGATGCTGAGACCCTTGAATCAATTGCAAGTGCAGTATCACCTTGTGCCGTTCCACTAAGATCCTGTTTTAATGCAGTAGGACCATTGTCAGGTGCTCCACCAATTCTGTAATGCTCAGTTACATTTTGCCAATTGTTGCTGGAAGATTCAGAACACTGCAATTCGGTATCTTCTAAACACAGACTTGACTCATCCTTGCTTAGACGTTTTACATTTGCTTTGTCTTCACTCCAACACAGCTGTGGCAATAATGCTGACGAAAAACCAGAACAAAAGTTGCATTGCCTGTATGCAGAGATTATAGCTTGTTCTTGGTCAAGAATGAAGCCTTCATCAGAGGTCAAAACCACAGCCATTTTCTTCACTATAAATACAGGGCCACAGTCTGCATCACTGAAACAAAGACAAAAATAATAAATATGATGAGAAATATGTTAGCTTCTAATGAAACTGCTTCTGTTGCCTTAAAGTAATATGACACATTACAGTCTAATTCCGAGACAATATACAGATTGGGAATCTTGATTTGACCAATGTCATATATCTGTCCACCATATGCTCTAATACATAGTGCCCATGTTTTGCTGGATTCAGAGCAACATGACTAGCACAGGAATACCACTGTCCCAACAAACCACAATGTCAACAGACCGTTGTGTCATATTTTTTGTTTGTTCTTAATCTACATGCTACGCAAAAAATTGGTACAGCCTATGCAACACATAAGTATGTACAACTATTTGACTTGAGCCTGCCATACCACACAAACACATACTGAAACTGCCTTTAGACTTAATGAGGAGGTGGGGATGGGGTACACATAAACATGTGTATCTCTGCAATTGCTTTCATAATAGTTTTACAATAACTTTGTTGCTGTTACAAATAGCACATGCGCTCACATACTGAATTATTCACACATGCTTGCCCTTGAGCATAAAAAAGGTCTGCCTTAGTGATATGGAAGATTTATTTTGCAGTCTGTGATTTTTTTTTTTTTTTTTTTTTTTGTTGCTGTCCCAACCTCTGCGCCACCTCAGAGGCAGTGCACCCATGCCGCTCATTCCGACACCCCATCCACAGCCACAGCCCGGTCGGCCCCGCCGCAGTCCTGGCACCGGCAATCCACAGGGAGCAGTCAATGTCAAGTCAAGAGGCAACCCACAGGAGGAGACACTGCACTGCCACCGAGTCACTTCGGTGGTGTTCAGCGGTGCTTGTTCTGATCTAACATATGCAGGACACCACCTACTAAGCCCCCTACTGACGACAATAATTGCTTAGTAGCGGAGCCGGCGTGAGTGAGCTCTCCCTCCGGAGGGCGCTACCATGTCCGTCCAATGACAGCCCCCATGGACTCGCCGATACAGGTGACCCCGACGGAACCAAACCAAGGCCACAGACATGGAGAGGACATCGAAACTGAGGTCATCACTTCGTTAAAAATCTTTCCTCCGTAAAATCTTAAATCACAGATGAAAAATGTTAATCTCTCTCAAAAACCCAAAGATCACGTCAGGTGGGACATCTCTGAACAGGATTTTCATGGACTCTGCTGTAAAATGTTTGTGTCTCACATCGTGCAAGTCCCAACACTCCAAAGAACATGTTTCACTGTGAGTGGCACATGACATGGAATGCACACGGAGCTTCTTCACTCTTTAAAAGGTAGGAATGGGTAAAATACGAATGGCCGGTGTGCAGCCGGCACAGAACTGTTTTCTTCTTTACGACCACCAGATGTAGATGAGAGGAACTCCTTAAGGTTTGGACGGATCTGAAAGAGTTTGTTATCCGTCTGTGTATTCCAATCTCCTGCCAGAGGTCTCTGACATAATCGTTAATTTTGGGTTTCAGATCTGAGCAGGGGATATATATGTTGGACAGTTTCTCTGTTGTGGCATTCTTGGCCAAACGATCAACCATTTTCATTCCCTCCAATGCCAACATGACCAGGAACCCAAGCCAGAATAATGTTGTAACCCTCCGCTTTCAACTTGGTAAAAAGTTCAAAAAAGTGTAAAAGTTCTGGATGCTGAAGGTTGCGGCCAGCTATGGCCTCCAAAGCTGACAGTGAATCCGACAAAACCAGAAAGTCCCTCTTCGTAGATTGTGAGATTATCCTCAGTGCAGAACCAGAGCTGTAAGTCAGCAGAGTAAGCAGAAGCATCTGAAGGAATATGTTCTAACAGTATTTGAGAAGGAGCACCAGGGCAATAGGCTGCACAGGCCACTCCATCTTCAGACTTGGAACCGTCAGTGAAAATTTTCTGATAGGATGGGAGTTTTGAACAGAGCTCAGCATACAATGCCTTGTATGCCAGAGAGCTGGTAGACTCTTTGAAAAGCTGCAAGATCAAAACAAATCTCTGGTGTGAAAAAGGTCCACGGAGGCTCATCTGGAAAACTTGGAAAAATCGGACACAACTCCTAGGTCTAGACCTGCATTCCGCGCGTGAGGCTGCATACGAAGGCCAAAAACGGAGGAATACAGTTAGGGTTGTTTTCGAATTTGCTTTGGAACTGAGGGTCAAAGACACAGTCATAGGCAGGGTTTCCGGCTCCGAGAACAGTCTGATAGTAGTTCAAAGATAGTTTCAGCCTGCGGTTGGACAGTGAGGGTTCACCTGCCTCTGCGTACAGGCGTACACAGGGGGGTGGTGCGGAATGCTCCAAGACAGAGATGAAGCCCTTGATGGTGGATAGGGTCCAAGAGTTTTAGGTAAGACGGTCTTGCAGAGCCGTACACAGCACACAACCGTAGTCCAGTTTGGAATGGACCAAGGCTCTGTAGAGGTGCAGCAAAGTTTTCTTATCAGCGCCCCAGTCAGTGTGTGCTACGACCCGTAGAATATTCAGAGCTTTCTGGCAAGAAGTTTTGAGGTTTTTAATGTGGCTGAGAAAGTTCAGTTTTTGAAAAAAAAAAAAAAAATAACCCCCAGAAATTTGGCTTCCTTAACAGCTGGAATGGTGGACTTATCCAGAAGAATTTCAGGATCAGCAAAAAACTGATGATGAAAATTATGAAAATGGATTGACTGGGTTTTGGTATGTGAAGGTAAACCTGTTTTTTCCTCGGCCCATTGTTGAATCTTGTTGACACAAAGTTGGAGTCGACGCTGTACGCTGGCATAAGAAGCTCCAACTGCATACAGTGCGAAGAAGTCGTCAACGAACAAAGAGGACTCAGAGCCCTGGCTTACGGATTTCACAATGTTGCTGATTTTAATGCTGAAAAGTGCAGGAGAAAAGATGCTCCCTTGAGGTACACCCAACTCCTGCCCATGGATGTCCGAGAGTGTGGTGCCAACACGCACCTGGAATTGTCGATCTGCCAGAAAGTTTTCGATAAACAGTGGCAGATAACCACGAAAACCAAGTTTATGCAAATCCATAAGAAATCCTGATTTCCACGTGGTGTCATACGCTTTTTCTAGGTCGAAAAAGATAGCGACCACATGCATGCTGCTTATTGACAAAGGCGTTGCGGATGGTGGTTTCCATGGACTAAATGGTCAACTGTCGAGTGGTACTTGCAGAACCCGCACTGTTCACTGGCCAAAAGGCCATCGGTTTCCAGCTTCCACATCAGACGGGAGTTGACTTGCCTTGCAACAAACACCGCACATCTCCTCCCCAGAAACAGCGATCTCTGACGTGTCCAAACTTCTGGCATTTGAAACACCTCATCGGGGACGGGACATACATTTGCACACAGACATTTAAGTAGCCAACTTTAATGACGGAGGTAGCAAAGGGTTGCAGAATGTCAGAAAGAGGGTTTGGTGGGCACTCTTTCTGCACCTTTTTTAACTGTCATCCTATGCACCTCCATCACACCTTGGGATGCAAGCTCTGTCTTGATCTCCGCTTCTGAGACACCTTTCAAATCTGGGCACCGAATAACTCCTTTAGACGAGTTTATTTGTTTATGCGGATTCACCCGGATGTCTCTGTCCACAAACCTTGTTGCCCTCAGCAGCTGTTCTGATTGCTTCTTCGACCTGCACTGGATGAGGAATGAGCCATTCCGTAGCCTTTTCACTGACAGGGGGTCGCCTGCTAGACCTTGAAAGCCCTTCTGAATTGCAAAAGGACTCAGAGCGGAAATAGGCTTTTCCTGCTCTGTCCCTTCAATCACAAGCCAGGAAGCCCAAAAACCTGTCCTCTGTCTCGTCTCCATATCTGAGTCACTGTCTGAATCCGGTTGTCTGGAAATGGGGTCCACTGCCTTCCTCTTCTTTATGGGGGGAATGATTTTTGATAAAGCCATGTTTTATGTGTATAAATTTTCGTCTCACCTTTACCCACCCACCATGGAGTCCAACAAAGGGGCCAGGGCCAAGAAATCACTGTCTTGACCCCTTCCAGGCTTCAGGAAAGATATACGACAAACAGAACGCCACTAACCCTATCCCCCCTGATCATGCTCAACTCCCGGGAACAGAGAGCCAAGCACTGCAGGGGTTAACTTGGCCAGCCAGAGAACTGCCCGTCTTGACCCAGCCCCATGAAAGGGGGAGCCGATTAATACACCCGGGCCAGAGTGTACCTCCTGTCTAGGAGAGGTTTGAGCCAAAGTGATGTGTTGAGGGCGCTGGCCCTCTCAATCACAGGATCTCATCCCCCTCCGTCACAGGTCGCACCGCACGGCAAATGCGGTGGATCTTAAGAACACTACAGAGAGAGAAAAAGAGTGTGGAAAAGAAGACTTGAAGGGGAGACGAAGATAGAAAAGAGCCAAATAAGAAAGGCAGAAAACAAGAAAAGGAGAAAGGCGGGTTACTATTAGTCAGGTTCCTCACCCTTAGCCGAGACTACATGACAGGGCTGTACTCTACACTTCCTTTCATAATATATCCCGGCGTCAACCAGGCCCGAGAGATACTGGCACCTGCAGTGTTGGTCAGGAAATTTGAGCAACACTCTCAGAAACGCATCCATTTAGTGGATGGATGAAACTCAACTGTGTGGTCCCAGTCTTCCCAACTGAGTCCGCAGAAAACTCAACTCTGGGGTAGGAGCCGGTCGGGGCAGAAAAACCCACATGACTCTGACGGGATTTGAACCCACGACCTCCCAGCCGGGAGTCTGCAACGCTAACCACTTCGCCACGGCGGCTGGTCAGTCTGCGATTTTAATGTTCTGTTGAAAAGAATGTTAATTTGAGGCAAAAACAAAGGCTAGAGTAAAGATTCACTGTCAGTTTTGTTATTATATTAACTCCATGATTTCAATATAACTTCAAACTTTAACAAATACTTTACTTCACACAATGTCAAAAATGAAAAAACAGCAAGTTTTCTTTGCCTTTCAGCACAAATGCTGTCAGAATAAGACGTATGGATGAAGTAGCTTTTCAGCCTTTATTATCAGGAACCATGCATAATTCGAACACAATGAAAATTTAATATGTCATAGCAAAGTCATTTCTGTACCCGTTGTAGTATCGTACGTGTTTAATATGTATCTATGGAAACAGAAAGTTACGCAGCAATTTGTTTAGGAAGTTGCGTCATAGGTAACCGTTGTTGAAAACACGGATGCTGAGTAAAGATTCGTCTGTTCTGCTACGATTTCTTGTTTCGAGTGATCATCATTATTACACTGGCGATGAGAATGGGATGGTGGCTCTGCCACCAAATCACCCGAAATTCTTCCTTCTTCAAGAAGAACCCTTCATCCCTCAACAAATCCCCTGATACTGCAGTTCCAGAAGAAACTGAAGATGAGGAGGAAAACACGGATGCTGAGTAAAGGTTCGTCTGCTCTGCTACGATTTCTTGTTTCGAGTGATCATCATTATTACATTGGTGACGAGTTATGGCAAGTGCACTCCCTACCTTCGAGAAATTCTCTGTTCATGCTGACGGGTCAGCACAAGATGGAAAAAATGGTTAGCGCGGTTTCGAACCGATGCTGAAAGCGATGAACATTACGGACCATGGGCGAAAGAAAGCGTTACTGCTTCACTCAGCTGGAGAAGAAGTGTACGACATCTACACAACATTTAGTGAAGACCAGGTAGGCCAAGACAACACAGATGGCTACAAAACGCTCACCAAATTGCTGTCAGATCATTTTAAGCCACAAAAAAATGTTGACTTTGAAACATTCAAGTTTCGTCAAGCAAAGCAAGAGCCGAGTGAAAACATTGACACGTTCTGTACTTGTCTACGTATGTTAGCTGCCCATTGCAAGTTTCAAGATCCTGATAGAGAGATCAAAAGTCAGATTCTTCAAGCTTGTCTGCCACATCATCTCAGAAGACGTGGTCTTCGTGAGGACATGACTTTAATCAATTTATTGAAACTAGCACGACCCCTTGAACTTTCTGATCTTCAAGCAACAGAGATGGAAGCAATATCCTAGTAATGCAGCCAGTGTGAATTTTGTTCGCAGAAAATGGAACCAGCCAAAAAGAATTCAAATTAAAAGTGGTGTACAACAAAGTCCACATCAACAAATCCAGAGATCACATCAATCAAGCAGCAAGCCTTGTGGATGGTGTGGTGGTAATAGACATCCTCGAAACAACTGCCCGGCCAGAGACAAACAATGTCGTTTGTGCTCAAAGCCAGGACATTTTGCAAAAGTGTGTCGTTCCAGACCCAAGCAAGCAGCAAATGTGTGTGTTGTAAACATTCAAGAGAACATTGAACCTAAGTCAGCTTCTTCAGAAGAAGAATATGTGTTTGGTGTTAGTGCAGATTCATCATCTACACCCAAGGTCAACCTCAAGATATCAGGTGAGCCGTTCCTTTTTATCTTGATACCGGTGCTTCTGTCAGTGTCATTGATGAAACCACATTCAACAGCCTGTCAACATGCCGTGATCTAAAGCCAACATCAACAAAGATGTTTGCGCATGGCTCAGGCAACCCACTCAGTGTGCTAGGACAGTTTCAGGCACATATTTCTTACAAAGATAACAGTGTATCCACACACTTCTCTGAGTCATTCAGTCCGGACCACATGCAAAAAGTGGAAACTTACTCTGTGCTGATACTGCCCAAAAGTTACAGCTGATCAACTTTGCTTTCATGGCATCAACACCTTCATCATGTACCGTTGCTTTGTGAGGAGTCACCAGAACTGTTCAACAGCATGGGCAAACCTAAAGATGTTTAGGTGAAACTATATGTTGATCCAGATGTTCAGCCCCCACTGTACAGCCTCACCGTCGCATTCCTTACCACATGAGAAAAAGAAAGTTGAAGCAGAACTTGAACGACTTGAAAAACTAGACATCATTGAAAAAGTTGATGGGCCAACTCCATGGGTATCACCAATAGTAGTCGCTCCAAAACCCAAGAAACCAGATGAAATCCGGATATGTGTAGATATGCGTCTTCCAAATCAGCCAACAATGATATTCTGATGAAACTTAATCAAGCAACAGTCTTCTCTAAGATGGATCTCAACAGTGGCTATCATCAACTAGAACTTGAAGAAGAATCAAGAAACATGACAACATTTTCTTAGCACATTGGCTTACATCGTTACAAATGGTTGAACTTCGGTGTCACCAGCGCTGCTGAAATTTTTCAAAATCAAATTGCTGAAATATTGGCAGACATTCCTGGATCCCTAAACACAAGCGATGACATTTTGATCTACGGAAAGAACCAGAAGGAGCATGACGAGACTTTGACAAAGGTCTTTGCAACTCTCAAAAAAAAAAGCTCACCCTGAATAAAAGCAAATGTGAGTTCAACAAGGATAACATAGAATTCTATGGTTTTGTCTTCAGTCAACATGGCATCTCACCAGACCCAAAGAAAATAGAAGCAATTCACAAGATACCAGCACCTACCAATGTCAAGGATATGAGAAGTTTTCTCGGTCTGACAAGCTACGTATCACGCTTCATTCCAAACTACGCAGCTGTCACCAAACCACTTCTTTATCTCACTCACAAGGATGCAGAATGGAAGTGGGGCTACAAAACATGAAGCTGCACTTCAAGAACTAAAATCACGTCTGACCAACAATGAAGTTATGGCTTACTACAATCCCGATTTGTCAGTAGAAGTCATCGTTGACGCCAGCCCATTTGGACTTTGAGCACTTCTTGCACAACGAGATGACAAAAAACACAACCCACATCGTTGCCTACGCCAGTTGTGCACTGACAAACGTGGAGTCCAGATATTCACAGACTGAAAGAGAGCACTTGCTGTCATATGGGCTTGCGAGCATTTTCATCTGTATATCTTTGGTCGTCCTTTCACTGTCATCTCTGATCATAAACCTCTTGAGAACATCTTCAGCAACCCAACATCAAGACCATCAGCACGTACAGAACATTGGAATCTTCGCCTTCAGTCGTACAATTTCAACATTATTTGTACGTTATCAACCAGGTGTAAAGAATCCTGCAGACTTCCTCAGTCAACACCAGTAGAGAAGTTTGATGTCAAGACAAGTCAGCATCCAAGATTTCTGAAGAATACATCAGTTTCATAGTTGACCATACAGTTCCTAAAGCAATGACATTGCAAGAAATTGCCAAAGCAACAAAAGAAGACCCAACTCTAGAAGCCGTTCGGTACGCTGTCAAAATAGGTGTATGGCAAAACCAATCAGACATCACAGTTGATACGTCTGATTTCCAAATCTTCAAGACAATCTGCAATGAATTGTAAGTCAGTGAAGAACATCAAGTGATCCTGAGAGAAACACAGATTGTCATTCCTAGAAGCCTTCAGCAGCAAGTTATAAATATAGCACACGAAGGTCATCAAGGATCATTAAAACAAAGAGACTTCTTCGTGAGAAGATATGGTTTCCTCATCTGGACCGTGAAGTGGAAGCCAAGATCAAAAACACTGCCTAGCATGTTTGGCAACAATCCCTGATCACACCACAGAACCTCTCAAAATGACAGAATTGCCTGGAAGTCCTTGGTCTGAAGTGAGCATTATTTTACTGGTCCATTCCCATCTGGCGAATACATCCTCATAGTAGTTGATGCTTACTCTCGCTACCCAGAAGTAGAAATTTTGTCATCAACAAAGGCCAGACTAGATGCAATATTCGCTAGGCATGGCATTCCTGATATTGTCAAGTCTGACAATGGCCCACCTTTCAACAGTCATGAATTCACTCAGTTCGCCAACTATCTAGGCTTCAAACACCACAAAATAACCCCTCTTTGGCCACAAGCAAATGGTCAAGTTGAACGTTTTATGTCTATCATCAAGAAAACAATTCAAACAGCACATGTTGAAAACAAAACATGGAAGCAAGAACTGTTCAAGTTTCTACGAAACTTTCGTGCAACATCTCATTCTACAACTGGAGTTAGTCCTGCAGAAGCACTCTTCAACAGGAAAATCAAAACAAAGCTCCCTTCTCTTGAAAAATCATCAACTCTGACTCTTGATGTGAAAATCTGCACCAAAGATGCTGAAAAGAAACAGAAGATGAAAACAGCAGCAGATTTGGCACATCATCCTACACAGTCTAACCTTCAGGTTGGAGACACTGTTTGGCACGTCAACCCAGCCAGAACAAACTCACTCCTCACTATTTCCCGTCTCCTCTGAAGGTGACTGCTCGCAAAGGAAAGATGGTCACTGCCTATTCCCGTAGCCACCAAATCACCCAAAATTCTTCCTTCTTCAAGAAGATCCCTTCATCATCCCTCAACAAATCCCCTGATACTGCAGTTCCAGAGGAAACTGAAGATGAGGAGGAAAACATACCTGAAGCACCAAATCCTGTGGCTACAACTGGTGATCAAACCTCTACCAATCCATCACACGAAGCAACCCTGCTCTACAACCGGGCAGCCCAAGACGTTCTAGTCACCAGTGTCGCAAACCTCTGTATTTGGAACATATGTTCCTAAGTGACAATCATTTGACCGAAATGACAATCATTTGACTGTTTTGCGTTCTTGCTTAATTATTTAAAAGCGATGGAACTGAGCAGAAAGACTTTCCTCAAAGCTCTCTGAGTGGTGTCCATTTGCTAATTGACTCTCAGTCATTTTCATCTCTGCATGTTACATTGTTCTGTGATTTTTTCAAAATCGTTTTGAATTGTTTTGATCAAAGCCGCATCTTTTCTCACCTGTGTCAAAACTAGATCAACTGACTCTAAATATTTGAAAATTATCTACTTATTCTATGATAACTTACTGAAGACATGATTAGTAGACTGGCTAAAGATTTTGAAATTCAATTGCATATTTCAACATGTTATTTTGTACAAGAAATCCATTCTAAGGTGAGGAGGGATGTAGTATCGTACATGTTTAATATGTATATCTATGGAAACAGGAAGTTACACAGCAATTTGTTTAGGAAGTTGCGACTGCAGCAATTTGTTAAGGAAGTTGCGTCGTAGGTAACCATTGTTGAAAACATGGATGCTGAGTAAAGGTTCGTCTGCTCTGCTACAATTTCTTGTTTCGAGTGATCATCATTATTACACCCGTGTTCCCCTTTTTTCAAATAACAATGCAGACTTATTACAGTTTCAATAAAACTGCTCCATTATTCCAAATGAACAACCAAAATATGCCACCCAATCTAATGTTGATCAAAAAACATTTGACACTTTCAGCATCTGAGTGGAGCAGCAAGAAAAGACAATCAGTGACAGCAACATCAACAAAACAACAGACCCAGTAAAATTGAGAATTGACTTATATGTCCCACCTGTGGGTAATCGCCATTAAGCATGTGCATGTGCATTAAAAAAAGCATTTTACAAGTACAGATTATGAGCATATGCTGAAAAAATATTTACAGTATATAAAAAAAGCATTTTACCTGTGGTATATTACTAGTACATGCTACCGGTACTGTTTTTAACTTGTGAATATGTGCTCTAGGTTTTCTTTTCTTTATATATATATATATATATATATATATATTGTGAACTGATTATTTACTTATTACATGTGGCGAAAGTTTGGAACAATAAAATCGTCCCTGTGGGAAAAGATGTTTAGCTTGTTTGAAGATTCATTTTATTCAACAATACCTGTTGGTGTTGTTTTGTTGTGGCGCGGTGCCGGCTTTACGAAGAATTTCAACCTGTGAAATTATATATATATAATTAAAGGGGGCTTCTCTTCCGCGGGCTCTCTGCTGCCACGCTCTCCACTTTTTTCTTTCTACTACTACTACATAAACCGTTATAGATTTCCAAATCTGCTTTTCTAGCGTAAGCATCGGGATCTACTTACCAACCCTGGTTTGTAAAATTCCTTTACATAAGTGAAAAAAAAAAATCACTTTTAATTTGTCTTTTTTTTTTCGAAGTCATGGACAACAAGACCTAAGTTTCACCTGGTTGGTTGTTACGCTGATTGTTGCCGATCAGTGATTGTCTTCTGCCCATCTGCGTTTACCTTCGAAGCTACCGCTAGTGGTAGGACATTTCCAGTCGCGCAGCACAATAACCTAATTCGCGAAAGTAGACAGGGTAAAGTAATGACCAAAAGATTTTGAAACTGTGCACATGAATCATAGGAGCAACCACTGATTGACTGTCAATACAATGAATACTACCCCCGAGTTAAGTTTCTCTAAGCAGAAGTGAGGCAGGCGCGTTTCGTCATAAATTGTCATAAGCGTTACTTCCCTTTACACGTGCACCTGGCCAATGTTATCTTCAACAAAAAAGAATTGCCCAACAACAAACAGCGGTAGCGCAGTATGGCGTCCTAGTTTCCCTCTGCCGATTTCCTAGATTTCTCATTCTTGATGAATCATAGGAGACGTTGAAAGCTTGCTTCTGATCTGTTTTAGTGGAGTCAGTTGTTTTAGTGCTTGAAATCTTTTAGTGTGCTTCTTCTTTCTAGTCCAACTTTTTTCACCTAGGTAGTTTTTGTTTATTTTTGTCCCCGGGGCGCATGCTTTACGCTCTTGCTCGTGACTTGGACGCAACAGCAGCTATTCAAACAGTCAAAGCCATTCTCAGATTTAAACTTTTTGGTACTGATATGGAAACACCTGCATTCTTTGTTATGCGAATAAACAAACAAACCATCAAAACACAAATCATTTGTTGAGTATTGTTAGAAGCTTTGATTCAGTCTCCCCCTGCATCATCAATATTTCATGAAAGAATGATGGAAAAAAAAAAAAGAGAAATCGCCTTTATTAGGCCTACTCCCATTCTCTTACCTCGTGGTGGCCCTTCTCTGCATTCTCTCAGTGGCCATCCCACACTTCCTCTTCGATACATACAGGCGACCAAATCACAGAAGCATATTCAAGATGGGGTTTCATTTCATCATGTAGAAACATCGCAAAAGAAATCAAGGGATCTGTTGATAACTCCAAGACCTAGGTTTAGGTTAGCAATGCATGATTGAATGTACATATTGAAGTCAAACACCCAATCGATAATAATTTTATTCATATTGCTGACTATCACACACACACACACACACACACACACACACACCTCCACCACTCCCTTAAATTTTATTGTTCTTTTAAATTCACATTTGTTGTTGTTGTTGTTGTTTTGTTTGTTTCATCTTCAAATATGTGGTAAAAAGCTTTGAGCACTATCATATATCATTAATTAAAACTGAGAAAAGGAATCTTCAATGTTTCCCAGTGGTATTACACTGCACACATTTGCAATACTAGAAAATCGCTTTCTCACCCTTATTGTGATGAATAACAATATTCTGATGATGAACAAGAAATCAATCACCCAGTTGTACACACATAACCAGCAATAATGCAGGAGGTCAATTGCCTAGATGTGTCAATTTGATCACTGTTACCAAAGCACTGGGTAAGAATATTACCTCTTACAGTTGGGAACCTTTTGTTCAGAAAACCAAGTCAACGTGAAATGTATGCCATCTTTCGAACAAATGCTCTTTTCACTAGTTACAGAAAAGGTTCTTGAACTTTACAGAGAACAGAAGTGTGGCCTACTGGCCTGCAATTTCTTAAGAATAGCATTCACAACTGCTGTTATCATTCCTATGATAGTTTGCTGTCTGTGAGGATATGTCAAGTAGTATGCTCACAAAGTACCACTAACTGCTCACTAAACTCTTTCAGTATACCAGCCGCCGTGGCGAAGTGGTTAGCGTCGCAGACTCCCAGCTGGGAGGTCGTGGGTTCGAATCCCATCAGAGTCATGTGTGTTTTTTCTGCCCCGACGGCTCCTACCCAGAGTTGAGTTTGAGTTTGCTGCAGACTCAGTTGGGAAGACTGGGACCACACAGTTGAGTTTCATCCACTTAATGGATGCGCTTCTGAGTGTTGCTCAAATTTCCTGACCAACACTACAGGTGCCTGTATCTCTCGGGCCCGGTTGACGCCGGGATATATTATGAAAGGAAGCGTAGAGTACAGCCCTGTCATGTAGTCTCAGACCGAAATGGAAACCCGTAGCATCATCTTAATCATCCTCATTCTCATCAATCAGCATTAAAAAAAAAAAAAAAAGTCTCAAATTCTGTGGCCCTTCATGCCCTGCTTTCATGGTGATCTCAGTTTCGATGTCCTCTACACATCTGTGGCCTTGGTTTGGTTCCGTCGGGGTCACCGGTATCGGGGAGTCCATAGTGGCTGTCGTTGGATGGACATGGTAGCGCCCTCTGGAGGGAGAACTCACTCACGCCGGCTCCGCGACTAAGCAATTATTGTCATCAGTAGGGGGCTTAGTAGGTGGTGTCCTGCGTATGTTAGATCAGAACAGACGCCACTGAACACCACCGAAGTGACTCGCCAGCAGTGCAGTGTCTTGTCCGGTGGGTTGCCTCTTGACGACTTGACATTGACTGCTCCCGTGGATTGTCGGTGCCGGGGCTGCGGCGGGGGCTGACGGGCTGTAGCTGTGGATGGGGTGTCAGAATGAGCGGTGTGTGCTCTGCCTCTGAGGTGGCGCAGAGAGATGGGACAGCAAAAAAAAAAAAAAACTCTTTCAGTATTCTTGGTGATAGGCTGCAGGTCCATGAGCTTAGAAGCATCAGTTCAGTTGCCATAGCTTATCTCTCACCATAGTCAAAACAACACATAAAACTGATTGAAAGGAACCATATGATTTCTTGCTTTCTGTTGAAAACAACCAAAGGTCTTGTGACCTTTTTTGTGTTTTTAGTATTTTTGACATGATGTTAATAATTGGCAGACATTGGATGCTAATTTTCGTATGTAAATGAAATAAAAGGAACCATTAGATTCTAAGTACTTTTTTTGTGCTGCCTACCTATGAGGTTCTTCAGATAGAATACATTCTAATCTTTTTTCAAACATTTCTGTTGAAAGTATTGTGAAGTGATTTTACTGTCATGTTGTAAAGTTTTTGTCTACCACAGGATTTGAAAAACATGTCTGTTTGCACTTTGTCTTGTAAACCATTACAAGGTTTGGATATAATCATAGAAAAGCAGAAAAGTAAAACCTGAATGTTTTTTAGTGTCTCTCACACAGGAGGCTCTTCACTTAATTTAAATTCTGAATCATTCAAAAATTTCTTTTAACAGTTACACAAATGTTCCCATCAGGAATTTGAGTCCTGTTTATAGTGGGAGCTCAAAAATATGTCAATTTGCCAGATTGCATGTGGTCTTTCATACCAGCATAAGGTATGATCATTCAAGTTGCCTTCCAGTCTCCTTCCCTTTGATAACGTTATTTGAATGATGACTTGCATTCATCATATAACAGTTCATCAGTACATTCTGTCAGCACTGTGATTACCGTTATTTGTTTATGTTTGAGGTTGCAGGTTATGCCCTTGAAAACTTGATTACGTTTGTTATCTTCTTCAGAAGGATGGGGAAATGATGAATTTTTACTGTGTTACAAAGACACAAATAAATTTCTTTCTTTCTGTTCTGATGATCAGCAGAAATGTCATCAGGAAGTGTTCTCAGCTGGTTCAATGAACCAGAGTTGCAGGCTATGAAAATAAGCTCTGAGATGGTTGAAACGTGGACAGATAAAATCGATAGATGTTACAGTGAAAAAGGACGCCATTACCACACACTTCAGCATCTGTCTGACATGAAGAATCATTTGCATGTCTGGAAGGAACACATAACGGACTATGCCGCTGTGGTACTGGCTATTTTGTTTCATGAGTAAGTTGTTACTCATTTTGTGTGTTTTTTAAATCATATACAAATACCATAATTTCTGGAATATCAAGCAATGCTTCAAAAAAATTTTCTTACATTATGATGCTGGTGTCTTATATTCAGAAGAGCTCTATACATGGTTTGATCAGTTTTGACACCCAGGCTTGCTGGATAACTTTCACATATGACCTGCACACATGGACAGTCATTTATGCAGCTTGAAACTATGATCATCCAGTGTGCATGTCAATCCAGTGTACACAGCACTTTATATGTCAGCTGTGTGGGCTGAAAAGGCCACATTTACATTTCTAGTGTACCAAGCGTGCAATTGCAGCTTTGTATGAAGTGAAATTACTGCATCTTTTATTCACAATCTATTTCTTTATGGATGAAATACATTTTGTCTTTGAAATCAGTGTGTGCACCCAGTGTTCCAAAGTGCCTTGGAGTCCACAGTATGGTACTTTTTGTTTTCTTTTTCTGAACTCTAATGTCCTATGTTAGCAACTCTTTTCAGAGGTATATGATTTTAAGGGCTGTTTTGAAATTGGCAAAGATAAAATTTGTGTGCAAACTGGATGTCGGTGAGATCCAAATTTCTTTTGTAGATTGTAGTAAGTTATGGTCTCCCACAACTTTCATTTGGCATCAAGAAATGTCAGGAGTATATGTGCACCAAACAAATATGGAGAGAGTGACTTATTGAAATGGTGATACATAAGAACTACAACAATGTTGTACTGGCACAGAAATTTCATGAGGAATTTTTTAAGAGTTGTTATATGTTCCATTTTTTTCAAGCATGAGTTTTGGAGCATTGTTGTGAATTCTTTTCAAATGAATAATTGGTTGGACAGAAAGACAGATAAGAGCAGGTTTGCCATGATCTAGTCTGGATGTTATGAAAGTACTGAAGATACATGCTGACACGAAACAAGATGGAAAAATGTTCTATAAATGCTGTGTTTCTGAGTTCAAGAAGAAAGCATGGCAAATACCACTTACATGCTTTTGCTAACTATGTACTGTCCAATGTCTGTGAACACCTTTTTCATCAGATTTGTCATCAGAACAATTCCCATTCATATTGTTGATTTGAAAACTGACTAGTGTGAACCATTTTCAAACGAGTAATCAAAGTGATGCAGGCTGCAAAAAAGTATAATAGTACATTCAGATCAACAAAAATAAGTATATGAACACAAATTGTCATTGATAGCTTTGTATTTTATCATATATTAACAGAAACGTAGGTAAGTACAAGTGCATTTTTTCCTGTTTTTACACACTGCCTTGGTTAGACATATACGACAGTGTTAGTGAGAAGAACATGCAAATGCACTCTTCAGCCCAAATAGTTGTTGGTTAGCAAAATCAGTGATCAAAAAACATTACACTAGAGTTGCTTAGTCAGTTGATACATGTTGTTAGGACACTGTTCTGTGCATGGTCTTTCCTCAGCTGAATTCCAAGTTTCAGAGATTTTTTTTAGAGAAAAGAGTTATTCTTTCAGATGGGGTTTTTTTTTTTTTTACTTAATAGTCATTCTTTTAAGGTATTTTTTTTTTTTTTTTCACTTCCTTCCTTCTTTTTCACTACCCCTTTTCTTGTTATCACTTTCTGTGATATATTTTTCCAGCCTTGTCTACAACGCACAGTCTTCTAGCAATGAAGATGACAGCATAGAGCTCTTCAAGACATTTGCTGAGGAGGTGAATTTGGTAAGTAACTGTCTCTTTAAACTTCATTTTAATATTTTGATACTGAATAACTAGCATATATAATTTAATTCCTGAATTTTTCCCTACTCTAAAGATCTTGACAAAGCATCCTCCAAGCAGTTCTGTACTGTAGTATTAGCAAAGCAACAACAACAACAACAACAGAAAAAAAAAAATGGGGGGGGGGGGGGAGGAAAGAAGGAAAGGAGCTCTAATACTTAATGCTCAGAAATCGGTGGTAACTGTCAGCAAAACACTCTGGTATTATTTTTTTTTTTTCAAGGATTGGCTCTTTTAGGCACAAATTTAAACCTATTTCTTCAGTGCATAACACACACGCATGCACACACACACACACACACACAAACACACACACACACACACACACACACACACACACATTTACACATGCATACAAACATGCACACACACACACACACACATACGTGCACACACACACACACACACACACACACACACACACACACACACACACACACACACATAGTCGCTCACATTTTTTTTTCTTTTTTAACTTTCAAAGTGAGTTTCCATTTTGATTATTAATTTCATGCAAGTATGGACACATGTCAATGCCAAATCTTAACATTTACATTCTTGGGACTTATTAACCACCTTAAAAACTGTTCTTTTCTTATGTGTATAAATCATTTCTAGATCAATTTGTTCTCATTTTATTGTTTAGAAGGAGAGTCTATCACAAAAGATAACCAAGATGATCAAGGCAACCATTAAACACCTGCCTGAATACCTGCCGTCAGAGGAATCAGATCTGTTGTATTTTCTGGACTTTGACATGGCCATCTTGGGGCAACCTCAGCAAGGTACAGGGAGAGCACAGAAGCAGTTCATGAATTATGTGATTGATGTAATTCATTTTCTAATATGCCATTGTAGCAGTCCCCAAAGTACAATGTTCACACACACACACACGCTCGCACACAGCATGCACGCACACACATACACATGCATGCATGCACACACACGCTTACATACACACACACACACACACAATGTACACAGTTGAATGCAGGCACGCATGCATGCAAACACACATACACATATGTGTGCATGTTTGCACACACAGGCACAGGCACACTCACATATATGTGACACATACATTCATATACACTCACATAACAAGAGAGGACCAGCAGTCGTGGCAAAGTGGTCAGCATTGCAGACTCCTGGATGGGAGGTCATGGTTTCGATGCCCATCAGAGCCATTTATTCATAAGGATTTTTCTGCCCTGACTGGCACCTGCCCAGAGTTGAGTTTGCTGTGGGCCCATTTATGAAGACTGGAACCACAGTTGAATTTTATCCACCTAATGGATGCATCTCTGAGAGTGTTGCTTAAATTTCCTGACAACACTGCAGAGTCTGTGTCTGGTTGATGCCAGGATACATTAAGAAAGCAAGCATAGGGTTAAGTCCTGTCATGCAGTCTCAGACAAGAACAGAAATCCATGAAATCCATAGCATCATCTTCATCCTTATCTGTCTGAATTCTGTGGCCCTTCATGCCCTGCTTTCATGGTGACCTCAGTTTTGATTTCCTCTCCATGTCTATGGTCTTGATTTGATTCTGACGAGGTCGCCTGTATCAGCAAGTTCATGGGCACTGTCGTTGTTGATGTGTATGCAGTTAGAAGGAGAGAGGGAAAAGTGTGTGTGTGTGTGTGTGTGTGTGTGTGCGCATGCATGTGTGTGTGTGTTTACTTTAATTCACTATAATTTTATGTGATCTTTGAGTGTGTGTGTTTGTGTGTTTTCTTTAATTCACTCTTATTTTATGTGATCTTTGAGTGAATGTGTGTGAGTGTGTGTGTGTGTGTGTGTGTGTGTGTGTGTGTGTGTGTGTGTGTGTGTGTGTGTGCGTGTGTGTGTAGACAGAATTTCTAATCATTACAAAAGTTTGATGAGGTGCAGGCAAAGGGTAATGTGACCATTTGTGTTTACTTCTTTAA
Source organism: Conus betulinus (assembly GCA_016801955.1). Classification (NCBI taxonomy): domain Eukaryota; kingdom Metazoa; phylum Mollusca; class Gastropoda; order Neogastropoda; family Conidae; genus Conus; species Conus betulinus. Next base: position 862,553 of record JADBJO010000016.1, read on the forward strand.
TCATTTACTGTAAGTGTATGCTTTCGTCAATGTGCAGCATTTAATAGAAACAAAAGGAATTGGATCAGAATGTTTCGCTTAAACTTAAAAACAAATGTAAAATACAAATCACAAATGAAAACAACAGTTGCATATAGATTAGTGATAACTTAGTGTGTACTAAAGATTTTATTAAGTCACAGTGGTGACCATTTATCATTTTCAATGACACAAGGAACATCCACAGAGTTTCATTTTTCAAATAAGAAAAGTGTCAAACAAAAGTTGTTTTGGTTTTTCATCCTACTTTTGCGTTCATTTTGGTTGTAATTTTTTTTATATATCTTTATTTCAGTGTATGATGTATATGCAAGGAACATCAGAGCTGAATACTGTCACATGAGTGATGAGGCCTTCACCAAAGGAAGAACAAGGTTTCTTATTCTTTCCTTGGGGGGAGGGATTGGGAGTGGTGGTGTTTGAACATATTTTTGGTCTTAGAATGAAAGTTGTATGGATGTTGAAATGAGTATCAACAAGAGGAGAAGTTTGTCCATTTTGACTCTTGTATGATGGATTCATATCGCAGGAATTATGGAAAGACAGCATGAAGCAGGGATGAAAACTGTCTATAAGAGCCACTGTTCTGTGACACACAATCACCATTTTAAGATTTTTCCACCAAGAATGGCGGCTCGATATACTAGAAAACTGGCAAGGAGTGAAGTGTGACTCTGTGAATAGTCCATCCAGTCTGAACAGCACGTTATTGTAGGGGTGAAGTTGTTTCCCTTTCGCTTGCTTGTTGTTTGAAAGTCCCTGTCCCCGTTATGAAAGTCTGTCCTTGATGAACTTTCCAAGGACTGACCTCCCCCCCCACCCCCACCCCCAATCTTCACTCCTGGGGTTGTTGTTTTTTTCCATTCTTTTTCAACTTGCTTTGTTTTCTCCCTAATAAAAGGGCAAAGTGAGGGTGATACCGTTGGGGAGGGAGAGGCATGAAATGTTTGCTTGCAGGATGAAAATCAAATGCATCCACATGATTCAGACAGCTGTGAGATCAGTTCCCAATATGCTGAAGGGAAGATTGTGCCAGGATTCTGATTCTTATTTTTTTCCTTTTTGAATTTTTAGGAAGGAAGGTGTGGGGAGTGGAACTGGAAGAAGGATGTCAGTAATACCAGTTTCCCTTGGTGGTGGTAGCAGGCGGGGGAAGGGGAGTGATTGGAGGGTAACAGTCCAAATCTTACCATCAGTTTCCCTTGGGAAAGAGTGGAAAGTGGGTGGGGGGGTTACTTACATACATGAGCCAAAAAATGAAAATTGAAGTGCTGTTTTTTTCATACTTTCTTTTTCCATTTAAGTTTGTAAAATTGTTTGAGGCTCAGTTTTTTTTTTTGTTTGTGTTGTTTGTTTCATTTCTTGTTGTATGTTATTATTTATGTCCCAGTTAGTTCTTTCAGTACAGTAATAGAAACTTATCAAAATGCAGGTCTATCCAAGTATTAAAGTGCATTTGTACGTGCCTGCATATCATGTGATTGCATAATATCACCATTCACTGCAGTATCTTCATACTATCTGCTTTTGTGTGAGGCTGCAAGGAAACAGAAGTAAAGGAGCACAAATACAACAGTTACATAACACATTAGGGATATCAAAACTATCTGACACTGGGATATCAAAACTATCTGACACTTTTTCTCTGTAAACATGCAAACAAAAAAACAACAATAAGAACCCATTTTGCATTGACATCAACAGTCACCATGTTAGAGTGTGAAAGGATAACAGTTTTTGTGCAGTGCATTCTCATGCCCACTTTTTTTTGTGAGCTTAGTCTTGGTTTGCCAGCTTTGATCACTCTGGATGTATGTTGTTCTGTTGTCCATCAGGAACATGCACCATTGACTTCTGGCTGCAGCAAGCTCTTTTTTTCCACGGACCCTTCTCTGAATATACGCAGACTTAAATGAAATTGAAAATCATATCAATGAGAAAACAGTCAACGTTCTATGCACTTTGACTCTGGTCATGAGCTCTAAAAGCAACACTTGCATATCCGGATTCTTTTGAATGCAATGCCTAAGTATTCACACTGTGCATATGATACAGTTTAAGTTGGTAATTGAAAAAGAAAGACATTAGAAATCAAGAAGCTAATTTTTGAGGTAGAGATAAAACAAACGACACTTTAGAAATGGAGAAATAAAGAAGTCAGATCTGAAGTGTGCTAAATACGAAAGTATGAATATGGCCACTTACCACTAAGCCAGATACATATTTGCATATTCAGGTGTACGTGTGCATGCCAGTTCACTTGCCACTAATCAAAGAGCATGATCTGATTGGGTCTCACATCATGTCTCATAACTTTGATTTTGTTTTTGCAGATTCGCGTTGCAAGTTTTGAGTGTATTACTTAATTAGTATTTCATTCCTGTCAATGAACCGTTGGTGCAGTCTCGTGAGCATACTTGTGGCTAGTCTGATTTTGTTGTGATGTGATGTAAGTACCTTTCTTTGCATGAAATGAATTTTATCATAAATGATTGAAGGGTGTATTTTCACTCTGGAGTATTTTATAGGCCAACAAATTGTGGTACATTTTCAAATACTTTTCAAATGTTATCCATGAAAGTAAATAACAGTGAAAAGAAAAATGTAACAGACCTCACAAATAAACCAAGCACAGTGGATGTGAGATGAATCAGATCAGTGGTTTTTGATATTTTGAAGATAGGAAAAGGAGAGGGACGGGTATAAGGATGTCAGGTGACCACTTTTTGTTGGAGTTTTTTTTTTTTTTTCAGAAAAATCCTTTAAATAATAAGATCTTTAGAAATAAACGTTATCAGAAACTTAGCAAAGTTATATTTGAGAATTGTGGAATTGTTAACTGGGTCAAATGACACAAAGCAGAAGTACACTCTTGGAATGTTTTTAAAGTAGTTGCATGGTGCTTGTCCGAGCAAGCTTGCCGAATTTTTGCTCTTTTTCATGGGTATTCTTTATTTTCAGGTTCTGGAAACCTTCATGCAACGAGAAAGGATTTACTTCACTGAAGAGCTGCACAAAGCTTTTGAAAAGCAGGCCAGACAGAACATGAAGAGGGAGATTGACAGCTTAAAGCAGGAGATACATTCACAGCTGACCAGTCCTGCATAGACTTTCTTCTTAGGTATGTAGTCATAAGTAGGCTAGAAATGCAACATCCATATCTTTCAGTTCTTTTGCCAGTCAGTCAGTATGGTGACCGCATAATTTGAATAGTAAATCTGGTATTTGTTAAACTTCAGCTATCCTTAAATACCACTTAAGTTTGGGGGAATAAAATTCAAAGCTTCCATGATTATGAATATATGTTTGTTCTAATTGTTAAAAAGAAAAAAAGGCTAGTGTATGGAAGTAAAAACTGCACTATCTATTAGAAATACATATTGCATGCCACAGTTGTAGACAATAATTTGAATGCATTAAATATTTAGATATATGGGAAAAAAATGCATATATATGATTCATATACGCGTATACATCTGCCTGAAGGAATGTAGATTTATTTTGTGTTGTGACTTAAAACAAGCAGAGAGTATGGATGTGTCATGGCACACACAGATTGATAAGAAAACTCTTCATCTTCACAGGGCTCAAAATTGGACAACGGCTGTGTCATCTGTGGTTTCTGCAGATCTTCCTACCTAAAAACTTGAGATCACACACACCATCAAGAACTCTGACAATGTCTGTGGGTGTTTTGCACCACCGCTTTCCACAGCCTATATTTAGAGGCTCGGTAACCATCATTCTTCAACTGTTGACTGAAACTTTATCTGAACTATTGATTGAAACTCTTCTTTGAACCTCAAAACCTTGCATATGTTTTTCATCTGAAATCCTGAAAGAGATAGCAAGAGAATCATAATTCAGTTTCTCCCATAGGATTCAGTATTCTTCCCCATATGAACAGTGCAGACATTTACCATGGAGTTGTGTGTGTTACTTGTCAAAATTTCTTGTTGATTCACCCCAGACTTTCCACACACTGGAAATCCACTTTGATCTTGCCTCTCATCACAAAGACTCCACCACTTCTGTGGCATGTAAGACATTCTTTTGTTGTCTAACTTTGTTCTAAATTTGCATCCTTTTAAAGCATATTTAATGATGATTCCAAACTGGATGAAGGAATTGCTTCTGTGGCATACAGTTAACCATTTCCTCTGAAAATCATTGAAATCATATTACCTCAACCATTTCCTGTCAAATGTGTTTTTAAACCTATTCTTTCAGACAGCTCCATCATCAACACATTGAGCTCACTGTGCTGGTCTTGACTCGAATTGGTCGCTGTTTCTAAACATAAAATACTTTCTCATTCTCTCTGACTCTCCCTGTGCATCCTGAACTCCAGAGTTTGTTTACACAGTCTATGCTTTGGTTCCCGGTCATTCAGCATTGCCAAGAATGCCACAAATGAAGGAGTTGTGAAGACTGCATCCTACACCCAAACTTCACACACATATATGTCGAAAACTTCTGAAGTACCTCTGGATGGATAACAAATTCTTTCACATCTGCCCAAACCTTGAGTTTTTACCATTTGGCACTGGTGGCTGTAAAGAAGGAATAGATTTATGTGCTGTTTACACACAAGTCACTCTTTACAGTGAGTGGTCTATCACATGGAATGCATCACTTCAATGTGACAGACCACTCACTGTCAAACATGTTCTTATAGAGTGTTTTGGACTTGCATGATGTCAAACAGGAACATCTAAAAAGCAGACTCCGTGAAGAGCTTGTTCAGAGATATTCCACTGGATGTGTTCTGTTTAGTTCCTAAAAGAATCAGGTGATTTTGATGTGCTTCAAAATTTTATGGAAGAAAGATTTTAAAGAATTTTTTCTGATTGAAAAAAAAAAAATCAGCTTTTTGTGGTCTTGTTTGTTTGTTCATTTGTTTTTGTAAAACTGTGATGGGGATTGACTTTAAGAAGATGACGGCCTGATATGATCTGTAATGGTTGGCTGGGCCATTGGCAAATTGAATTGATTGAACTTGCTGTGACTATACGAAGGGGGAGTGAAATGGAGGTGGGGGAGGGTGTGTGTGTAGAAAAACAAAAAGTACAGTAACTGCCATCTTTATGCTATGTGTGCATTATAGACAAAAATGAATGGGTGTCTGTATGTTAGTACATATGTAATAGGTTTGTGTGTGGAAGGGGGATGAGGATATATGTATATATGCAAACAGATGTGTGTGCAAGCATAATCAATTTGTATCTAAAGGATTTTTTTTGAAAAGGACATATCTGACCATGCAAGAGCTAACTATATCAATGATTAAGAAAACATAATCCACCTTAGAACTGATATTGTTTGTGATTGGTTCATATTTTTTAAATGATGTACATCATTGTAAATGTAATGGCTCACCGGAATTTTTTTTATAAGTGCACAGTACCCATTTTAAATTTGTTACAATCCGGCCCATTCTCTCCGCTCGTCATCTGTCTCATATATGCGTTTATTTACTTATCACTGACCCTGTGTGTTTCTATGTATGATTATGACCGTTGGCATGTATGGCTCTTTCAGTCCTTTTTTCTTACAGTGTACAGGTGATGTTAATGTATGATGATGACTCTGTGTACGGCTGTCTCTCAACCATTTTTATCTTAGTGTACATGTGTTTACATACAAGGATTGCGTACGCTTTTCTGTCTGTTGTGTTTTTTGTAAGCAAGCATGTACGCGTATGTGTGTGTTTGTTTGTCTGCATCTGTGTGTGTGCCATCAGTGTGTATATGTAGTGTGTGTGTGTGTGTGTGTGTGTGTGTGTGTGTGAGAGAGAGAGAGAGAGAGAGAGAGAGTATCCAACATTTCAGGTCTTCCTCCCACTTAACTAAGGTTGCTAGCACACAATATGCTGCATAATTTCAAAATATTGGAGATTTAAAAGTTCTCAACACAGAAGGTGAACATTGCCTCTTCAATCAGTTCATGCAAGACACTGACTACCTTGTGTGTGTTTTTGTGTGTGTGTGTGTGTGTGTGTGTGTGTGTGTGTGTGTGTGTGTGTGTGTGTGTGTGTGTGTGTGTGTGTGTGTGTGTGTGTGTGTTTCTAAAGCCAATAAGTTTCATTAATGGTAAGACTTAAAAATCAGCACAGTGTCCCATTGCATTGCTGACAACTAGTTGACCATTACTTTTCTGGGTCTAAGACAGTTCATGCCAATTATCACCTGGGCATCTTTTATCAGTACCATTCAGAAAATCTTCAGTGTCGAAACACAAAACAATTAAGTAAGAAATTTTCAATATTCGATATTTACGACAAGGTAATCATCTGCACTGAGAGAGAAACGAAACATGGGATCATATTCCTTTGCCCACAATTCTAAAATTTCCCATGGAAGGCAGACTTTACTGTGTCGTCTTCCCTGTCTCCCCAGCGCCATTGCCCCCTGCCCACCCATTCCAGCTCTGTGATACACAGCCATTCACAGGACTGTCCAGTAGCGATCCTGACACCGCAGTCTGCAGGGAGCAATCAAGTCGTCATTAGACAGCTTATCAGAGGTGACACTGTACTGCTGCCAAATTACGTCGGAGATGTTCAGTTGTGTGCCTGTCCTCATAACCTGTGCAAACCACCACCACCACCCGCTAAACCTTCATTGCAATAATTGCTCAGTCACAGAGTCAGTATGAGTGAGCGTTGACTTCCAGAGGGCGCCACCATGTCCATGTCCCATGATTTGCAGATACTCTCCAAACAACTGTCCAGAGTTACTGATGTGGGAACGTAATGGAAAGTGATGCCACCATGAATGCAGAATTGGAAGGACCACAATGCTTGAGGCATTTTTTTCATATGATTATTTGTGAGGATCAAGATGATGTAGGCCTCGAAGATACTATGTGAGCGCTTTTTATCCATGTGTCACATGCGCGCGCACACACACACACACACACACACACACACACACACACACACACACAGCCTCCTACATAACAAGAAAAGAACCAAGATTTCTTTTCCATCCTGTCACTAACATATACCTCAAGAGTATATCTACCTCATCTCTGGAAATATTGCTAAACACCAACAGTCTTTGCCAAACAACATGAGGTGCATATTTGCACGGTCAAACTACCATTGCAAAGTCAGTTCTTGTTTATGAACAGTTTTTTTTTTTCTTTTTTAAGAAATTCTCTCTTTCAACTAGGTGTTGTTTTTAGCTTACAAAAAGATAAAACAAAGAAAGATAATGAGAGATGAAACAACAACAAATCAACAACAACCATAACGACATTTTGAAATGCACACAATTTAGTTATATGCAATTTTGCAATGCTACACATGTTAATTATACGACTAGGTATATGCAAATAGAGACTCAAATACACAAACAAACAATAAGCTTACTACACAGCGAAAGACAGCTATACAGATCAAATCAAAAGCCGAGATAAGGAGGATAAACAGGTCCTATAACAACACTTGTACAAATTCAATTACAGAGAAAAACACACGCACACACACACACACACACACACACACACACACACACACACACAACTTCATATCCGTTCTGTTATATTTACATAGAACTTTGAAGTAAAAATATGGCAAATCAGCAACCATGAAACAGATGCGGGAAAAGTGATTATGAATTTAGCAGTTCATTTATTAGAGAACCTTGGCTCACAGCGGCGAATTTTGAATCTTTGCAAAGAAATGTGTTTGCATAGTCGCCGTCCCGTGTGCCTTATTTCTGTTACTTTATTGTTATTGTTGTTGTAGTTCCAATTCATTCATTTGAAGTAAAATGTTAGCTGCAGTCAAGTTGTCTGATTGGAAATCACATATATCAATGTTACCCTTTGCATTTCGACCCCAAAAAAGCATCTATTATAACTGAAATGACATGATCATGTTATGAATAATAACTGCAAAAATTACTTACAACAATGATCAGTCCTAGTCATATAAACTGTATTATATGAAGAGTCCTATTTAAGGGAACTATACAGTTTGCTTTTCAGGATACTGACCGTTGATTTGTGCCTTTTGTGTGTGCATGTCATTTTGTATCTTTATTTCAAATCACTACTTTAAAAAAGCCACCATAAGAAGTTATAATATTCTAATGGATTTGCATTTGTCAGCATAATTGTGTGTGTGTGTGTGTGTGTGTGTGTGTGTGTGTGTGTGTGCCTGACTGCATGCCTGCGTACCTGCTTGTGTGTGGTTATATGTGTGTGAACAGGATTATGACGTTAGGTATTGTATCTGTTTGATCCTAACGTCTGTTCAAAATAAAATGAGATTATTGCTTGGATTTATGTTGGAAGACGATGCATATTTCTCATTTAGAATATTACAGAAGACTAGATAAAAATCCTCATTTGTTAATTAATTGTTAATTGAATTAATTCATTATTGGAAAATGCGTGAACAGTGAACATCTGTAAGTCCACGATATGTTGCATGCAATTGTTCAAGCATTGTAACAGTGGACCATATTCTTTTTCATTGTTCAATATTAACTTCATTATATAAGGAATTGTATGTAGATGTGACAGTATATGATTCTATCAAAACAATAATCCACAAACCAGTGCAAATAACAAAAGTGCTTTCTATGCATTAAATCGGTAGATTTTTATAAACGCTCCCTTGCTCCTCGCTCCTTTTTTGTAAAAGTCTAATGTCACCAAGTGTGAACAGACTCTACATTAAACAACTCACTCACTCAGTCACTCCTCATTTGTTAACGTTTCTGAAGAAAAAAAAAGCGGTTAAGTCCCTCTGCTTTCAAAACAAAAAAAAAAAAACACCAAACCAGATCACTACCTGCAAGATACATATGTTTTGAAACAAAAATATTGGTGACACTTCTTATTTGGGGCCTTAGTCTAATATTTTTCATCTTTCGCTCGCTTAAAAACACACACACACACACAAACAAAGCAAAAATGAAGAAGGAAATCATAAATATTCTACAAATCAGTTGTTCCATTTTGTACAAGTACTTCAATCAATATTTTGGAGGTTAATACACCAAACAACGGGTATGTTGTTCCTTTCTGCGTAGAGTGTAATTGAATCGGTATGTCGTCTTGCATCTCCACATTCATCTATTTTCCTCACACGCATCTTGATTTAAAACCGTGTAATATATCCCAAAGAATGCCGTTTCTGATGCTGACATTATGCACCGGCCATGTTTCACTGTTTGTCGGTGTGCCAGATCAGTTTTCTGTGTAAGAGCATGGTATGGTAAAGATATTGCTGTGATCAGTGTTCTTTTTGGGAAAGGAATACGGTAATAAGGAATATTGCTGTTGCTATGGCAACTGCGCTGTGCATCATCAGCAGGATTTCTTGGAATACAGTCACCTGAAAAGGAAATTCATTCGTTTAGACACAGTAACAACAACAGCAGAGTAATACTAATAATTACAACAATGCGGATAAGTGTGTGTGTGAGTGAGGAGAGTGGGGGTAAAGACTGGAGGGGGGCGGGGGGGGGGGAGAAAGAAGACGGTCAAAGGAAAGGTGCGTGAAAGGAGGGCGGGGGGGGGGGGGGGGGGGGGGGGGGGGGGGGGGGGGGGGGGGGGGGGAAAGAAGGCGAGGGGGGAAGAAAAGAAAGAAAGAAGGCGATAAAAAGAAAGAACAAAGTATAAGCAAATGATGTATTTACGACAAAAGAAGAAAGAAACGAACGGATGAAACTGAAAGACAATCACGCGTGAACATCACCTTACGTTAACGGCTGACAGGTGTCGGGATATAGAATCACCATCACTGCTCGGTGTTTCGACCCCTGCCTCATCATTTACAGAGCTGACTGCACGGTTCACCACACGGAAAGACAATGAGCTCACCGGACACGTCTCCGACAGTGTTTTTCAAATTTCTGGTCGTTGAGTGTAGGCCTAGCCTGTCTCGCCGGG
>JADBJO010000016.1:890000-902500 GCA_016801955.1 Conus betulinus
TGGGTTGTTCTGTTTTTTTTCTCTCTCTCTTTTTTTTTTTTTTTTTTTTTTTTTTTTTTTTTACATAACCAAAGCAAAGAGCCCTGTTTTACCTTCAGTCGAATTTTTGTAACAAAGCTCTCTCTCTCTCTCTCTCTCTCTCCTCTCTCTCTCTCTCTCCTCTCTCTCTCTCTCTCTCTCTCCTCTCTCTCTCTCTCATCTCTCTCTCTCCTCTCTCTCTCTCTTCCCTCTCTCTCTCTCTCTCTCTCTCTCTCTCTCTCTCTCACACCACACACACACACACACACACACACCACACACACACACACACACATCTGTGTGTGTCTGATATCACTTTACTTAAAAGAAGTTCTACTTCTATAGAAAATATTTCACACACACCACACACACCACACACACACACACACACACACCACACACACACACACACACACACACATACACACACAAGCGCACGCGCGCGCGCGTTTATACGTTTTAAACTAAAGCAGTGTATTTCACCTTCTCCAATATATGATGCAGTAACCGATGAATAAATCGACCTAGATTGCTTTGCTAATAACGGGCTGAAAAGAAGCTGCGTGAAACTGCACTTGACCACATGTACCGAGCTTGCCTGATAAACCTTAATTTAGTGAACATCCTTGAAAGAAATTAAATCTAATTAGGGCTAGAGGATGTTGACTGTGTAGCTAAGGTGTGTACAAAATAAGAAAAAAATCTGCCCACTTCTGTATCAAAGTCAGACAATTTCAGATTACATCTAATCACTACTTCCAGACAACGTTCGGAAGACCAGAAACACAACATCTTTTTATCTTCATAACTCTCTCAGCTCTCTCTCGCCTTCTAGTCTCTCTCTCCCCTCACTTCGCCTTCTCTCTCTCTCCTCTCTCCTCACCACTCTTCTCTCTGATCATCTCTCTCTCGGGTCTCTCTCTCCACTACACACACTCCTCCTCCTCTGCCCATGCATCTCTCTCTCTCTCTCTCTCCTCTCCGCTCTCCTCCCCCCCTCAGCGCCTCTCCTCTCCTCTCGTCCCTCTATCACTCCGCCTCTTCTCTCCCTCCTCTCACTTCTCTACTACTCTCTCCCTCTTCTCTCAATATATGTCTGCTCACCCGTCCTCCCTTCATCCTCCTCTCTCTCATCCTTCCCCTCCTCCTCTCATCCCATCTCTAACTCATCTCCCAAGACTCTCCCCTGAGCTCTCTGACTCCCTCGCTCTCACATGTACTCTCTCCTTCACTCCTCTCCTCTCCCTTCCCTCCTCTAAGTGACAAATCCTCTCTGAAAGCATCTCTCACTCCCCTCCTCCCTCTCTCCTCTCTATCTCTATGTCTCTGACTCCTCGTCCTCTAAGGTCTGTCATCCATCTTCTCAACCCCTCCATTCTCCTCCTTCTCGCTCTCAAAGTCTCTCATCTTCAGAATTGCATCTCATCACGCTTCGAAGCTCTCGACTCTGCTCTCCTCTCTTTTATCCCCCTTCATCCCTCCTCGTCTCCCTCCCATCTCCCCTCTCTCCTCTCCTCCCTCTCCTCTCATCCTCTATCTCCTCCCTCTCTCTCTCTCTCTCTCCTTCCCTCCATCTCTCTCTCTCGCTCCTCTAAACTTTGATATGTTCCTTGCCGACTTTTCTCGTGGACTGTATTCTCCTTACCTACCCTTCCCTTGTTTCCCTTTCTTTCCTTCCTTTCTTATTTCATTTTCCTTTCTTCCTCCCTTCATACCATTTCCTCTTATTCTTCCTATTGCCCTTTCCTCCCCCTTCATTCTTGATGCAATTCTTATTCTTTTCCCTTCCTTCCAGCACACAGTTTCCTCCCTTCCTTTCTGCGTACTACCTACCCCCCCCCCCCCCCCCCCCCCCCCCTCCCCCCCCCCCCCCCCCCCCCCCCTCTTTTCGCACGTGCATGCCCTTTTGACCCTTTCTCTCATGTATGATCCATTTCCTCCCTTCTTTCCTGTGTGTCCCTTCCTCCCTGCCTTGCCTTCCTTTCCTTCCTTCCTTCCTTGCTGTGTTCACTTTTTTTTCCACTCACTCCTTCATCCCCGTACATTTTGCTTTCCTGCCCCTCCTGTGCCTTTTTTTTTTTTTTCCTCAGCTGTTTCCTCCCTTTTGTCTGTGCCTCCTTGTTACTTGTCTTTTCCTTGCAACCCTGTATGTTATCCCCTCTTTTCTTCCTTTTCCTTCCAGCATGTCCTCCCCTTTTGTCGTCTTCTTACTCTTCTCCTCCCCTCCTTGCCCTTCCTCCTTCTCCCCTCCCTCCCCTCTGTCCTCCTTCCTACCTCCTCCTCCTCGCCTCCTCGCCTCCTCCTGCTTCTTTCTTCCACTCCTTCGTCCTCCGCTTCTTCTTCTTCTCTCCTTCTTCTTTCTACTTTTCTGCTTCTTCCTCTCGTCGTTCTTCTTCTTCTCTTTCTTCCTCCTCTTTCTCCTCCTCCTCCTCCTCCGCTCCTCCGTCCTCCTCTCCTCCTCTCCCATCCTCCTCCGTCTCCTCCCCTTCCTCCCTATCCCTCTCCTCCCCTCCTCCTCGCCGCCCGCCCTTCTCCTTCTCTTCTTCTGTCTTCTTTTTCTTTCTTCCCTCCTTCTTCCTCCCTTCCTCCTCCTCCGCCTTTTCCTCCCTCCTTCTTCTCCTCCTCTCCTTCCTTTGCCTTCCTTCCTTCTTCTTTCTCCCTCCTCCTTCTTTCTCCTTCTTCTATCCTTCTTTCTTCCGTCTCTCTTTTCTTCCTTCTTCTTCTTCTCGTTTCTTTCTTCTCCTTCTTTCCCTTTTCTCCTCCTCCTCCTCCTCCTCCTCCTCTCTCCTCCTTCCTCCTCTTCTTCTTCCTTCTTCTTGCTTCTTCCTTCTCTTCTCCTTTCTCCTTCTTCTTTCTTCTCGTTTTTTTCCTCCTCATCTACCTTACTTCTTCTTTTATTTTTTCTTTTGTCCTTCTTCTCTATTCTTTCTTTCTTCTTCTCCTCCTTCTTTTCTTCTTCTTCTTCTTCCTTCAATTCCCTTTCTTCTTCTTCTTCTTTTCTCTCTTCCTCTTCTTTTTCTCAAAATCATCTCATCATCTTCTCTTCTTCTTCTTCCTTCTTCTTCTGCTTATACGCAGGCTTGATCTTTATCTACTCCTCGGACTTCTCCCTGTATAGACAGGCAATGATTGATCCCATCTACCCAACAAAAGTAGTGTTTTTGTTTTGTGTGTATAGCGAATTTTGTTTTTTTTTTGTTTGTTTGTTTTTTTTTTTGTTTTGTTTTGTTTTTTAATCCCGCCATTAAGGCAGCCATACTCGAACTTCTGGGAACTGTATGCCCTTTCATTTCTTCTTTCCTGCATGCCCTTTTCTCGCCTCATTGCTGCACGCCTTTTCATTCATTCATTCCTGTATACTTCTTCCTTTCTGTGTGTGGAGTTATTCTTCCTTTCAATCCTGCGTGCGCTTCTTTCTCTTTCCTTGCCTCATTTCCTTTCATCTTTCCAGTGCACCCTCTACTTACTTCTCTTCTCCTTTCCTGCATTTTCCTCCCTTCCTTCTTTCCTGTCCTGCCTTACTGTTTGCCCCTTCTTCCCTTCCTCCATTTCCTTCTTATTTCCTTCCTTCCCTCCCTTCCTTTTCCTTTTCTTCACCCGGTCTCGTTTTCAACCGATCTACCTGTAAGGGGGGAAGCAGAAGCAGTATAACAATTGACGAAGTGACTGTTGAACTCATTTTTTTCAAATGTAATGTTTTATAGGTTGTTGTTGTTGCTGTTGATGTCTCTGTTGTTGTCGTTGCTGCAGTTGTTGCTGCAGTCGTTTTTTTGTTGCCTCCGCTGCTGTATTTCAGGTGCTTCTGCATCAGCTTACCATTCCTGAAACCAAAGGCGTTGTCAAGATTCTTCTAAAGTTTTGGTGAATAATGCTAGTTAATGGCACGAACGCCTAAAGCAAAACAAAACAAAACAAAACGAAAGCAAAACAAAACCAAGAAAAACAAAAGAGAATACAAACCAAAAGCAAAAACATTTAAGAATTATAACGGTATGAGCAATTAAAAAAACAAACCTGAGAAACAATGCCATGGATTCAATAGAATCAAGCTTACAAACAATATCAACAGCTAAAGAAACAATAGTAACAGCAGCCATACACAAGTGATGATTGCACAGGATGTTTTTCTCTCTTTTTTTTCCGAAAGAGTATGGATGCCCCCAAATACACCTAGAACCCTTATGAGATCAATATGGAGACTGAAAAATTGCCTATCATTAATGATTATACAGCAACAATAACTATAACAGCAATAATGATGATGATAATAAAAACATTATAATAAATAACAATAATAATGACAATAATGCTAATACTGCTACTAATAATGATATGATGACGATGATGATGATAATGATGATGATGATGATGATGACGACGACGATGATGATGATGATGATGATGATGATGATGATGATGATGATGATATGATGATGACGACGATGATGATGATCATGATGATGATGGTATACGTGTACCTTACTAGTAGGCCACAAAGCGCTTTATAAGACACTGACGATTACAAATTAAGGTTTCAAAGTAAGATGTTCAAATGCAAACAGGAGGGACGTTATTTCAAATTAACTGGAAGAAGAGAGGGATGTGTGTGGATGAAGCGTTTGCAGAGTTTACTTGCATAAATCAAACATTCTTTAGCCATGTCCACTTCAAAGATGTTATAATCACTGAAAGATCGAACGCAGATCGAAGGTACACGCATCGTAATACTGTATTTCGGGAATTCAGATAGAGAGAGAGAAGAGAGAGAGAGAGAGAGAGAGAGAGAGAGAGAGAGTGTGCGTGTGTGTGTGTGTGTGTGTGTGTGTGTGTGTGTGTGTGTGTGTGTGTGTGTGTGTGTGTGTGAGAGAGAGAGTGAGTGGTGAGAGAGAGAGAGAGAGAGAGAGAGAGAGAGAGAGAGAGAGAGAGAGAGAGAGAGAGAGAGAACTCTAAGAACAAGTCGGGCTAATGAATTTTGGACGCATTAATGTTTAAGAAGATATACGTAGGGTTTCGTGGCACCTTGTCTAATGGTCTTATGGAGCCCATAAGATGGAGAAAACAAGTAGGCCATTTTGGCAATATACAAAACAGTTGGTCTAGACATGCGCTGTTGAGGTAGGAAGACATGCTTTTATCTTTTTTATTTCCCGGGCTCTTCTGTCGGTTTAAACATGATGCCTTTACATGCCTTTATCTACGTCCATTCATATCCGTTATAATGCCTTCGTTGATTAAAAAAAAAAAAAGTGGAATCCAAACCTGGATTGCAAGCGTTTACAGACATAGTAAGTATGCTAAGCTTGTACGCCCCGGTTTTTGTTTGTTTGTTTGTTTGTTTTTTTTTTTTTTTTTTCCCGACAGTGAAAATTCCTTGTTATTCAATAAACACATCTTCACAATCGTGTCGTAGGATCATTTGAGACACAATATTTGTATTTATATTTTTTAAACTATATATACAAATGAAAAAAAAAAGTTCGAACGGTTCTCAGCACAATCAGCCATCAAAATTATGCCTTACTGCATTAAAGCATGGAATAGATGGAATAAACAAAGGCTTAAGGAACAATGGTTGTGATATAAGTTATCATACCAGCAAGTACCATTGCGCATTTCAACATTTACAAGCAATGTTAGAAGAAATAGTACGTAATTTCAGTTTACAATGTATAACGGTGCTGCTCCTGCTGCTGTATGAATGACCCCCCCCCCCCCCCCCCCCCCCCCCCCCCTGCTGCCCCCCCCCCCCCCCCCCCCCCCCCCCCCCCCCCCCCCCTCCCCGCCCCCCACTCCTTCACTTACCTTAAATCCTAAATCCTTGCACACCATGCGGAGTGGCGAAAAGGTACAAGAGTTATGTGCATCATGCATCCACACGCTTGGACTGAATCCAAATGGAGTTCATTTTTCCAGTCAAAGGAATGCCAGTAAATCTTCAACAGTACAACCGTTAGCTCATTGCTGATCGATCAAGTTAACCCCTTGCGTGAAAGCGGCTCACATCGACATAAAAATTATAGAAATGTTATGGCCTACACATTTTACGACCGATGTCATCGAATCCCTGAGCAGTGTGTGTGTGTGTGTGTGTGTGTGTGTGTGTGTGTGTGTGTGTGTGTGTGTGTGTGTGTGTGTGTGTGTGTGTGTGTGTGTGTGTGTGTGTGTGCGTGTGTGTGTGTATATGTGTGTGTGTGTGTGGGTGTGGGTGTGGGTGTGGGTGTGTGTATGAGTGTGCGTGCGTGCGTGCGTGTGTGTGTGTGCATGCCTGCGTGTGTGTGTGCGTACGTGCGTGCGTGCGTGTGAGCGTGTGTGTGTGTCTGTCTGTGTGTGCGTTTATGTCTGTGTGTGTGAGACTGTATCTGTGTGCGTGTGTGTGTCTGTATTTGTGTATGCGCATGAGTGTGTGTGCGCGCGTGTGTATAGTGTGTAATGTGTGTTATGTCTGTGTGTGTGGTGTGGTGTGTGGTATGGTATGGTGTGGTGTATTTGTGTGTATGTGTGAGTGTTATTGCGTCGTCGTCGTGGTCGTCGTCGTCGTTGATGTAGTTGGTGTTGTGTATCTGTCTGTCTATCTGCCTGTCTGTCTGTCTGTCTATGTGTGTGTGCGTGTATGTGTCTGTGTGTGGTGTGTGTGTGTGTGTGTGTGTGTGTGTGTGTGTGTGTATCTGTGTGTGTGTGTGTGTGTGTGTGTGTGTGTGGTGTGTGTGTGTGTGTGTGTGTGTGTGTGTGTGTGTGTGTGTGTGTGTGTGTGTGTGTGTGTGTGTGTGTGTGTGTGTGACAACAAACCCATCAACGGGGAAAAGCATGTACTTAGTTAGTGGTACACGTGAAGAACGACAACATGGTTTACAAACAAGGTCAGTGGACCAGCCCAAATACATCATTCCAAGTTCCGTGAACAATTCATTCAGTTCTCAGCAATACAGTTCAGCAGTTCTGAAAGAATCCACAGAGGTGCACTTGAATGTGTGTCAACAACTTCGCATGTCACTTTTGTTGTTTCCCACGACCAGGCCCGTCCACACTTTCCCAGAAAGTTAAGATTGAAACCTCATGTAGTATTTTCAGTTTTGTCAACGTCTTTCTTCGAGTCGGTTCGGATGAGAATCTCCACGTTTCCGACAGAAACTCCAACCGCCAATATCGGCCCTCTGGTTTGAACGCGTGGTGATGTAACCTACCCAGTTTATGGTCAAAATGCTGAAAGATCTGATGCAGTCTTCTAAAACTCTCTTCAATATATTTGTTCAGTTCATACTGGATTGAAAGAAAGCAGATAAAATGTTCAAATCGCTGATCTACTGACGCGTAACTTTTCTAAACGTTTCTTGGAGGATTCTTCTCAAACACAAGGACCTAGTTTTAGTTCAACGTCTATGTATGGATGTTACAACAGTATGCAGACAATATGAGTGGCTGACATTGTCAAGTCCCGAGAGAGAGAGAGAGAGAGAGAGAGAGAGAGAGAGAGAGAGAGAGAGAGAGAGAGAGAGAGAAGTTGACATGATGTGTGCCACGTCATCAATGTTAATTGTTACATAACGGATTGATCGCATCTTATGACTCAGAGAGGCTACGATCTGATGACCTCCCTTCAGGGCAAACGCTTTTTTTTTGTGAATCTTATTTTTGTTTCCTTCTCTGAACATCTCTTTTTTTTTTAATTAATTGCGTTTTGGGTGATTGATCTTTGTGTGTACGTCTATATCTATCTATCTATCTGTCTGTCTGTCTATCTGTCTATCTATCCATCTATCTATCTATCCACATACATACATACTTATTATACATACATACATACATACATACATACATACATACATACATACATACATATATATATATATATATATATATATACATACAAACATACATACATGCATGCGTACATGCATACATGCATGCATGCATACACGCATGCATACATACATGCATACATACATACATACATACATACATACATACATACATACATACATACATACATACATACATACATACATGCACACATGCATACGTGCACACTTACCATTATTATCTAAACTTAACAACACCCTGTAACCTTTAAAGGGTATCCTGCCGTTATCCATTCTTGTTAACTTGTACCAGTAATTTACACATTTCAAATAACAATTCAAATGCATTGTATATCTTCCGAGTTCACCATACCCCATATCAATGGACATTCTACTATCTACATTCAAAAAGCGTTTCAGTACATGCAGGTGAACTTTTTCAGTTGAGGCATCTTTCTCGAAAGCAAATATTTCTGCTCCATATAGTAAGATTGGCGGCACCTGGAAATCAAAATATTTTTTTGTAAAAACACTGAACGAATTACAATCTAAACTGGTTCAAAATATGAAGAATACTGTTGACCGCCTTTGTCGCTTTGTTTACTATATCTTGGCAAGCAAAATCAAAGCTAAGTTTGGTTGTGAAATGAATATCAAGGTCTTTGTAAGCATTAAACCACATTTTTATTCTCTCACCTCCATTTATCCTCCTTTTCAGTGCTACACACAGTCCCTCCCTCCTTATTTATCCTCCCTTTCAGTTCTACACACAGTCCCTCCTACCTTTATCCTCCCTCTCAGTGCTACATCATTCCCTCCTATCTTTATCCTCCCTTTCAGTGCTACACACAGTCCCTCCTACCTTTATCCTCCCTCTCAGTGCTACATCATTCCCTCCTATCTTTATCCTCCCTTTCAGTGCTACACACAGTCCCTCCTACCTTTATCCTCCCTCTCAGTGCTACATCATTCCCTCCTATCTTTATCCTCCCTTTCAGTGCTACACACAGTCCCCCTCCTACCTTTATCCTCCCTCTCAGTGCTACATCATTCCCTCCTATCTTTATCCTCCCTTTCAGTGCTACACACAGTCCCTCCTACCTTTATCCTCCCTCTCAGTGCTACATCATTCCCTCCTATCTTTATCCTCCCTTTCAGTGCTACACACAGTCCCTCCTACCTTTATCCTCCCTCTCAGTGCTACATCATTCCCTCCTATCTTTATCCTCCCTTTCAGTGCTACACACAGTCACTCCTACCTTTATCCTTTCTTTCAGTGCTACATCATTCCCTCCTATCTTTATCCTCCCTTTCAGTGCTACACACAGTCCCTCCTATCTATTCTCCCTTTCAGTGCTACATCATTCCCTCCTATCTTTATCCTCCCTTTCAGTGCTACACACAGTCACTCCTATCTTTATTCTCCCTTTCAGTGCTACATCATTCCCTCCTATCTTTATCCTCCCTTTGAGTGCTACACACAGTCCCCTCCTATCTTTATCCTCCCTTTCAGTGCTACACACATTCCCTCCTATCTTTATCCTCCCTTTCAGTGCTACACACAGTCCCTCCTATCTTTATCCTCCCTTTCAGTGCTACACACAGTCCCTCCTATCTTTATCCTCCCTCTCAGTGCTACATCATTCCCTCCTATCTTTATCCTCCCTTTCAGTGCTACTACATTCCCTCCTATCTTTATCCTCCCTTTTCAGTGCTACACACATTCCCTCCTATCTTTATCCTCCCTTTCAGTGCTACACACATTCCCTCCTATCTTTATCCTCCCTTTCAGTGCTACACACAGTCCCTCCCATCTTTATCCTCCCTTTCAGTGCTACACACATTCCCTCCTATCTTTATCCTCCCTTTCAGTGTTACATCATTCCCTCCTATCTTTATCCTCCCTTTCAGTGCTACACACATTCCCTCCTATCTTTATCCTCCCTTTCAGTGCTACATCATTCCCTTCTATCTTTATCCTCCCTTTCAGTGCTACACACAGTCACTCCTATCTTTATCCTCCCTTTCAGTGTTACATCATTCCCTCCTATCTTTATCATCCCTTTCAGTGCTACATCATTCCCTCCTATATTTATCCTCCCTTTCAGTGCTACATCATTCCCTCCTATCTTTATCCTCCCTTTCAGTGCTACACACAGTCCCTCCTATCTTTATTCTCCCTTTCAGTGCTACACACATTCCCTCCTATCTTTATCCTTCCTTTCAGTGCTACACACAGTCCCTCCTATCTTTATTCTCCCTTTCAGTGCTACACACAGTCCCTCCTATCTTTATCCTTCCTTTCAGTGCTACACACAGTCCCATCCTATCTTTATCCTCCCTTTCAGTGCTACACACAGTCCATCCTATCTTTATATCTCCCTTTCAGTGCTACATCATTCCCTCCTATCTTTATTCTCTCTTTCAGTGCTACACACAGTCCATCCTATCTTTATCCTCTCTTTCAGTGCTACATCATTCCCTCCTATCTTTATCCTCCCTTTCAGTGCTACACACAGTCCCTCCTATCTTTATCCTCCCCCTCTCAGTGCTACATCATTCCCTCCTATCTTTATCCTCCCTTTCAGTGCTACACACAGTCCCTCCTATCTTTATCCTCCCTTTCAGTGCTACACACAGTCCATCCTATCTTTATCCTCTCTTTCAGTGCTACATCATTCCCTCCTATCTTTATCCTCCTCCTCCCTTTCAGTGCTACATCATTCCCTCCTACCTTTATCCTCCCTTTCAGTGCTACACACAGTCCCTCCTATCTTTATCCTCCCTTTCAGTGCTACACACAGTCCCTCCTATCTTTATCCTCCCTCTCAGTGCTACATCATTCCCTCCTATCTTTATCCTCCCTTTCAGTGCTACACACAGTCCCTCCTATCTTTATCCTCCCTTTCAGTGCTATATCATTCCCTCCTACCTTTATCCTCCCTTTCAGTGCTACACACAGTCCCTCCTATCTTTATCCTCCCTTTCAGTGCTACACACAGTCCCTCCTATCTTTATCCTCCCTTTCAGTGCTACATCATTCCCTCCTACCTTTATCCTCCCTTTCAGTGCTACACACAGTCCCTCCTATCTTTATCCTCCCTTTCAGTGCTACACACAGTCCCTCCTATCTTTATCCTCCCTTTCAGTGCTACATCATTCCCTCCTATCTTTATCCTCCCTTTCAGTGCTACACACAGTCCCTCCTATCTTTATCCTCCCTTTCAGTGCTACACACAGTCCCTCCTATCTTTATCCTCCCTTTCAGTGCTACATCATTCCCTCCTACCTTTATCATCCCTTTCAGTGCTACACACAGTCCCTCCTATCTTTATCCTCCCTTTCAGTGCTACATCATTCCCTCCTATCTTTATTCTCTCTTTCAGTGCTACACACAGTCCATCCTATCTTTATCCTCTCTCTTTCAGTGCCTACATCATTCCCTCCTATCTTTATCCTCCCTTTCAGTGCTACACACAGTCCCTCCTATCTTTTTCCTCCCTTTCAGTGCTACATCACAGTCCCTCCTATCTTTATCCTCCCTTTCAGTGCTACATCATTCCCTCCTATCTTTATCCTCCCTTTCAGTGCTACACACAGTCCTCCCTTTCTGCTATCCTATCTTTTCAGTCTTTCAGTGCTACATCATTCCCTCCTATCTTTATCCTCCCTTTCAGTGCTACATCATTCCCTCCTACCTTTATCCTCCCTTTCAGTGCTACACACAGTCCCTCCTATCTTTTTATCCTCCCTTTCAGTGCTACACACAGTCCCTCCTATCTTTATCCTCCCTCTCAGTGCTACATCATTCCCTCCTATCTTTATCCTCCCTTTCAGTGCTACACACAGTCCCTCCTATCTTTATCCTCCCTTTCAGTGCTACATCATTCCCTCCTACCTTTATCCTCCCTTTCAGTGCTACACACACACAGTCCCTCCTATCTTTATCCTCCCTTTCAGTGCTACACACATTCCCTCCTATCTTCATCCTCTCTTTCAGTGCTACATCATTCCCTCCTGTCTTTATCCTCCCTTTCAGTGCTACACACAGTCCCTCCTATCTTTATCCTCCCTTTCAGTGCTACACACAGTCCCTCCTATCTTTATCCTCCCTTTCAGTGCTACACACATTCCCTCCTATCTTTATCCTCCCTTTCAGTGCTACATCATTCCCTTCTATCTTTATCCTCCCTTTCAGTGCTACACACAGTCCCTCCTATATTCTCCCTTTCAGTGCTACACACACAGTCCCTCCTATCTTTATCCTCCCTTTCAGTGCTACACGCAGTCCCTCCTATCTTTATCCTCCCTTTCAGTGCTACACACAGTCCCTCCTATATTCTCCCTTTCAGTGCTACACGCAGTCCCTCCTATCTTTATTCTCCCTTTCAGTGCCACACACAGTCCCTCCTATATATTCTCCTTTCAGTGCTACATCATTCCCTCCTATCTTTATCCTCCCTTTCAGTGCTACATCATTCCCTCCTATCTTTATCCTCCCTTCAGTGCTACACACAGTCCCTCCTATCTTTATCCTCCCTTTCAGTGCTACACACAGTCCCTCCTATCTTTATCCTCCCTTTCAGTGCTACACACAGTCCCTCCTATCTTTATCCTCCCTTTCAGTGCTACACACCATCCCTCCTACCTTTATCCTCTCTTTCAGTGCTACACAGTCCCCCTCCT
>JADBJO010000016.1:910000-917500 GCA_016801955.1 Conus betulinus
TGCGCGTGTTCACGCGTGTCCGTGCGTGGTGGTGGTGGCGGCGGTAGTGGTGGTAATGGTGTGTGTGTGTGTGTGTGTGTGTGTGTGTGTGTGTGTGGTGTGTGTGTGTGTGTGTGTGTGTGTGTGTTGTCTGTGTGTGCGTGTGTGTAAACTAAGACAAGCCTCTTTTGCCTGTCTGCCTTTTAAGTACTCTCTCTCTCTCTCTCTCTCTCTCTCGCTCCTCTCTCTCTCTCTCTCTCCTCTCTCTCTCTCTCTCTCTCTCTCTGAATATGGCACCATTCAAGCAAGTGCCCATGTACGTGGTTACAGCATTTATTGCTGGTTTCCGTAGAATAGTAATGTCAGGTGCGAAGAATGGCTGACAAAGCCAGTACGGTAACTGGACACAGAGACAGACAGACAGACAGACAGAAACTGAGACAAAGATACACAGACACACACAGACAGAGACACAGACCGACAGACAAAGACAGAGACAGTGAAAGAGACAGAGTCAGAGAGAGACAGAGAGAGAGAGAGAGAAAGGCAAGGAGGAGAGTGTGTAATTGGGACACAAAGTCAGTGTCAACATCTCCATTCCTTCAAATCATGAGGCAGGCACCGGTCGCAGAACAAGAGAGGAAAATTACAGGACTAGTGGTTTCCTGGTGCCAGACTAATCAGCTTACCAGATTCGAATACGGCCGGGGGCCGAAATAGCTCAGTGGTAGAACGCCGGACTCGTAATCTTGGGGTTGCGGGTTCGAATCTCCTCCGCCGGGCCGTTTCGGTATAGGGGGATTTTTTCGCTCGGAGTTAACGTTGGTTCTGACTCCATTTCTCATACAGTTCTTCGAGTGAGACTATAAACCGACTATAAACCGAGGTTCCGTACGTGAACGCACGTATAACATCTTTCACACACGTAAAATCCCATCACCAACTTTCGGAAGAGAAGGCCAGTTTGGCCGTTGGTATGGATGACACGTAGCATGCACCTTTCCCGAAGCTGGAGTATGGCTGCCTTAATGGCGGATATAGAAAACGGTCATACACACAAAACTCTCCACTCCCCTTGTTGGGTAGATGGGATTAATCCTTGCCTGTCTATACAGGGAGTGTCCGCAGGAGTATCAGCATGCGTACGCGAAAAAAAAAAGAAAAAAAAAGAACACGGCCCAAGAGTTTTTAGAAACGTCTACGGACAGTTGACACGAGTCATAAGAAATGGACTATTCGTTTGAAACTAAATCAATTATTTAGACACTGCGCTAAAGTTGATATCCCTGAGTTACAATCGTGTTGTTGTTGTTATTGTTGCTGTTGTTGTTGTTTGTTGCTGTTGTTGTTTTTTTTTGCTGATGTTTTTTTGGTGTGCGCGCGCGCGCGCGCGCGCGCGCGCGCGTGTGTGTGTGTGTGTGTGTGTGTGTGTGTGTGTGTGTGTGTGTGTGTGTGTGTGTGTGAATCTTGTCCCCTCTACATCTGTATGTATAAGAGGCAATAGACTTTGAATGATTATTGGACTCGGAGGAGAATATACAGGAACTGAATAGAGGAACGCTCACATTGTAAGAGCTCAATTGAAAACCGAGCACAATGACAGTACGGGTAACGTAGTATGTTCCCAGATATCCATCAAAATCAGAGAAATCAATATCGACCGGAGGGAACCTATGTACTGTATTCTAAAACCCACGAGAAACAGCTCAATTGAACGTAAAAATTATCCCAGCAAACAGACCAAAAACAACAACACAAAAGAAAGAAAAGAAAAGAAAAAAAAACCAAACCACGGATTAATAATTCCAAAATCAACAGTCCCAGCCACAAAGATCTCTTGTGCGTAGTTCAAAACCAGATCCTAGAAGTGTGTGTTACAGGTTTTATGCCTGAATGCCTACGCGTGTCATAGGCAAATGCGTGCGGTCAATATGTAAGAAGCGTGTGTGAGTGAGTGAGTGAGTGAGTGTGTGTGTGTGTGTGTGTGTGTGTGTGTGTGTGTGTGTGTGTGTGTGTGTGTGTGTGTGTGTGTGTTTTGATAACAAGAAGAATACAAGCAATTGAACCCTGTTCGGAGCAGGTTTTGCCCAGTATTCATTACGTCCTCCTCCCGATGCCAGCGAAAAGGTCGTCCTCCTGATCAGTTCTGTAGATGACGTCACTGGAAAAAGAGGGCAGCTTACTCCCTGACATCCGCTTTTTCAAAAACGGCGTCAAGCCGCTCACTCTGGGCGACGGTGAACCAGTTCTTCCAGTCGCCGATCTCCCCTGGCAATTAGATCACACGGATATTTTTTTTTTTTCAGTTTAATGAATCTCTCTCTCTCTCTCTCTCTCTCTCTCTCTCTCTCTCTCTCGCTCTCCGCTCTCTCTCTCTCTCTCTCTCTCTCTCTCTCGAATTGCTCAACAAAAAGGAGCAATCATTTGGCTGTATTCACGACATATCACTATAGATAGTTGAAAGACTGCAAAAGAAAGGGGGGGGGGGGGGGGGGTTATGCCAGCAACATGCGTGATTTGCATGAAGTTTTGATATCCTGGTAATGTGCGTTCTTCTTTTTAGTGCACTTTCTTCTGATGTACGTTTTCGTTTACATGTATCCAGTTTCATATAAGAGATATTATGGTTCAGCTCTGTTACAGCAGTGGAGTGATTTCATGCACTCTTGAAGGCTTTGTTCGTTTTTTATCGCCTCGTAATTACCGGTATGTAGAAGTATGTCAGTGGCAAAGACCCAATAAAGGACACCACAACACAAATAATAAAAAAAGAAAATGTTCGGGAAAGATGAAATATACCATTTTTGGGGAACACTATATTTCGCAGTCGAGAGAAAATGATATGTCCTATTTAAGACAGACACAGAGGCAGACAAAATAGATAAGACAGACAGACAAAAAACAGCACCGTTTGGTGTGACATACGAGGTATGTCATCTTAAACGTTCCCTAGGGGTCAGTGGGCAACAGGGTAAGGGTAGATCAAGACAATATTATGCGGAACATGAAACACGCACAAAAATAATTCATCCCATTGAGAGAGAGACAGACAGACAGACAGAAACACAGACACACAGACACACAGACAGAGACAAAGGTTAGTCATCAAAACTGACATATGGAATTAACTTATTTCAAGATTATCCATACACGTCACCGCGTAACAAAATTAAGGGTAATTTACGTGGATAAACCGAAAGAAAATCGAAGCTAATAACAAACGTAGAGAGACCATCAACGGGCAACACAGAACCTGGGAAACAGCAGCCAGCAAAAGAGAGACAGACAAAGATGGGAATGGTTGGGGAGGGCAGGGGGCAGGCGGAAGAGACAAACCCCACCCAGTCTCTAATAAGCACGCATCGACACTACAAAAACGAATATGTACATTGTTTACCTTTCCGATAGTAGACATTCATGCCTATCTCCCAAGCTTGCTCTCCAAGTTCTTTGGTATATTCAATCTTTTTGGCTGCCGTTAAGTTTGAGAACTGGCAGGCTTTGGCGATTTCCTCGCAGAGGCCCTTGTCCCTGTTGAGTCCCAGAAACTGGTTTAACTTCAGGGTCTGTCCCACTGTGTCCTGCAACACGTGTCACACTTCCCTTCAGCTGGTTTATCTTCTGGGTCTGTTGCACACTATTCTGCAACACGTGTCCCACTTCCCTTCAGCTGGTTTATCTTCTGGGTCTGTTGCACACTATTCTGCAACACGTGTCCCACTTCCCTTCAGCTGGTTTATCTTCTGGGTCTGTTGGAAACTACCCTGCAACACGTGTCCCACTTCCCTTCAACTGGTTTATCTTCTGGCCTGTAACACGTATCCCACTTCCCTTCAACTGGTTTTCTTCTGGCCTGTAACACGTATCCCACTTCCCTTCAACTGGTTTATCTTCTGGGTCTGTTTCACACTATTCTGCAGCACGTATCACACACTTCCCCCCAACTGGTTTATCTTTAGGATCTATTCCACACTATCCTGCAGGAAGAGCCACATTTCCTTTCAGTTGCTTGTTAATAAATGGAAAACCCACAAAAATTACGAATCAGAAATGATTTTTAACCATCTGCGTGTGTGTGTGTGTGTGTGTGTGTGTGTGTGTGTGTGTGTGTGTGTGTGTGTGTGTTTTTCGCATTTCATCTCGACCTTTTGCACAGAGAAAGTTCATTATTTTTTTGTTTTTGTTTGTTTTTTTTTTTTTTTTTTTTTCTTTTCTTTTTTTTTTTTTTTTTTTCTTTCTTTTGGTTTGTGTTTCTGACCAACAAATGTACTCAAAGTCGCAATATAATTGCGATTTTAGAAAGAAAAAAAATAGCGTTCATAAGAGAAATGCACTGCATACAGGCTGAATTCAATTGAACGCGTTTATAGTAAATGTACGTAGATTTTTTTTTTAATTCTCATGTTGTGTCCTAGCCAGGAACATCGGAAAGTATCATTTATCTACTTTTTCTGTTTCTTATTTGGCAGCTATAGTTTGTTGCTAGTTTTTCTGTACAAGACATACACAAAGAAAAAAAAAACGGATCTGTATTTCTTTCATCTATTTTTTTTTTCTATTCTATTGTATGTGGGTGGAAAGGGGGGGGGGGGGCTTTTTTGTTTATTTCTTATATCGTTTTATATTAACACACTTGAAGCGAGGAGGAGGACACATTTAAGTGAAAAGAAAAAACACGTTTCCTGCATGACAGATTATACCAAGTTTTGTGAAACGATGGTTTTTTGTACAAAGATTGGGTAACGTTTTTTTTAGTAGGCAGAATATACTACAGATAGGACCCGAGTGTATGAATTCATGTTGTTAATGATCCAAATATTTCTAACGTAGTGTGTCATGTTGGCCACATTAACAAGCACAAGCGCGCACACACACACACACACACACACACACACACACACACACACACACACACACATGCAAGCATGCGCGCGTGCACACACACACACACACACACACACACACACACACACACACACATGCAGCATGCGCGCGTGCACACACACACACACACACACACACACACACACACACACACACACACACACACACACACACACACACACACACACACACACACACGAGACTGCAACGTGTACTTTGCTTCTGCACGATGCAATGCACGTGTGTGCTTGTCAGCGGAGAGAAGGATAATGTGGTACATGTATGGAGTACAGGCGACTTCACATAGTTACCGTCTGACGCCCTGGGTGACGAACAGATATTCGATAAAACGGCTGAACACAGAGTAGAAAGCCTAGCGTCTACAAATGGAAGGACAGAGAGCTGACGAGAGTGGATGAAAAGGGGTGTAGGGATGGGTAGGGTGGAGGCTGGGTTCTATCAGTGGCCGTTTAATGCCGTCACACACACAGTGTTCACCTTCTTCATCAGTTCATAGCAGGATAGGAAGATACGATCTGGGTTTTCTCTGGCTGCTTTCTCCCAGTTCAGGACGTGGTCAAACCAGTCTCCGTAATTGTCTGAAAAACACACACACACACACACACACACACACACACACACACACACACACACACAGTTATCTAATATCACGAATAGTGGATAGACGTTAAATGAAGGACACACACACACACACACACACACACACACACACACACACACACACACACGTACGCGCACGCACACACACACACACACATAGATTGACTGACTGACTGAAACCAGTTTATCATAAGATTTACTCATAGTTGTAGTGACATTAAGAAAACGTTATGAAAAGAATTTCAACATTTTTTTAAAGAGAAGGAACACAGTTCACTCCCTGCCCCCCCCCCCCCCCCCCCACACACACACACACACACACACACACACACACACACACACACACACACACACACACACACACACACACACACACACACACACACACACACACACACACACACACACACACACATCACACACACACACACACACACACACACACACACACACACACACACACAGGCTTGTGCTCTTCCACCCAGGAACGCTCACATCCCGTGTCAATCATAAGGTCAAAAAACTGGGGCCATGTGCCCTTGTAGGCGGGAAAGAACTTTCATGTCGTGGGAGAAATTGTAGAAGGACACCCAGGTATCCTTGGGATTCCGGTAGCTGTAGATCACCTTGACTTTCTTCTCCTTCACCTGTTTGGGCAGCAGCTCAAACCTGTTGGACACAAAGCACAGGTAATCAATGTCTGTGGGCAGCACTTTGGGGTCTGCAGTGGAACGCTTTCACACTCTACTGGTCTGTGTTGGAATACGTAGAACTGAACTGGGCAAAGCTTCTGAAGAGTGCAGCTTCTGAAAATGGTCCAATTCAGAACAACGCAGCTTTCGGATTCCAATTCAGAACGTAAAATTTCAACATGCACACCTTATGGATTGGGATCTTATTCTTGCTACGAAGAAATCGAAATGAAATTTTTTATCTTGTTTGTTGACAAAGTCATGAGAATTCTGGTTTCGATGAGAATCCTGTTCTGTGAATTTACTCAAATTAAGTTGAGCTTCTTCCCATGCGAAAAGTAAATCTCACTGACTGTACATCTGTAACCATAATCGGTATTTCCAGGAGACTGGAGCGACACCTTGAGAGAAGCATCTGGGGAAACGTTAAAGGGGTTTGTGTGTGGTTTCAGTCTTACCATGGCGTACTGAAATCCGAGCAGCAGCCAGTCAGATGCGATCCAATCAAAGAGAGCTAACCAGGACACAAAGGAGGGTGATCGTCTTTGTTTATTTCGAAGAAATCAGAGCTTCTGAAGACATTGTGCCAGTGTGTTGGTGTTTTTTTTTGTTGTTGTTGTTGTTTTGTTTTGTTTTGTTTTGTTTTTTTTGTTTGTTTGTTTGTTTGTCTTGCTTTACTTTTCACGTGTGGCATCTTCCAAGCAGGTGTCACCATATTTTCATGTTTTGCCTCTCGTTTTAAGAAAACTAGCGAGTCTCGGGATTTAATCATCTCCACTGTCTGAGCAACCTCAACAGATTCAACTTCTCTGGCCTGAAGAAAAAATGGTCCAGGGTCTTAACACAATAGTGATGCTTTGTTTAATGTGTACAATACATCGTCGATAAACAACACCTACAAATTCTTTAGAGAACGCCCATGATGCTTAAACTTATATTCAATTATATTTTCCATTTAATCTTACCTTGGAGGTTTTAAAAAAAAAAGCAGATAAAGAAATGTAAACTTAAAATAATCTTGCAAGTTTTGCAGAGCCATTAAAAGGCAATACTCATGCATAAACTGAATAAATATTTATATGATTTTTTAAATGAATATCATGTGGACCTCCGATATGACTATTAACGATAGTGACTAAACACTCTTACATACCGCCTTTCCCCTATCACACATCACTGTCACATCACACCCAACACATCCCGCTGCGCTATACCAGATTGCACGACACACGAACATCACATACTGCTAATCGCTTCTTTCGCAATATCTACAGCACCACACCATCTCCCAGAACACAACACAAAGGGGGTCATCTCAGGCACC
>JADBJO010000016.1:922500-962500 GCA_016801955.1 Conus betulinus
CATTCCTTGCCTCTAAGCGCTTCAGGTCTTTTGTGAGAGTTTTCTCTGCCTCGGCAAATTCCCCCCCCCCCCCCCCCCCCCCCCCCCCCCCCCCCCCCCCTCCCCCCCCCCCCCCCTCCACTTGAGAGACAATGCCCTGCATTGGCTAAAACACCTTCAAGGAGCTGAAACTCTCATCATTTTTCTCATTTAAACCAACTCTAATCTAGGTCTCTCTCTAAGCCTACTTAGTCCAGAAGAACGCACGCAAGATTTATCCTGCAGCAAAATTAGAGAAAAATCAATACATACCCACTAAGCAAATGTCAACACCAGTATGAAATCTCCACCAACTCTAAGTAGTGTGGCCATCAATGCATGAACATTCTGTTTCTCTGGAAATTCTCTCCCTTTTCCTTTCTACACATAGCCCGCAGCCAGCTACGTCACGCATCCACGACACGCGTGACACACAAGCGCACACTACCTGACATTTCGCCCGACCATTTAATTAGGCATACGGCCCCGTCACACTTTTTTCTTCACTCGCTAACACACCTTGCCGTACCCCACGACATGTGTTGCAATGTCTACAGAAATGCCTGATATCGCTTAGGATACCGGGCCAGTAGTACTCCCCGTCACTGCCTTTTGGGAGGCCTTCTTACCGAGATGGCCCGAGGCTGACGTCACGTTTTTTTGGACATCGCCGCCTTTCTGCGTTTCGTAGGCACAACGCTCTGTCTTTTCATCTTCCCCGAACTTGAATGTGTGAAAGTTCGGTATCATATGCCGCGCTCACACACACACACTGGAGAAAGAACATTTCAATATTTTTTCTTAAAGTCCCAGATTCCTTTGGGTCCGTTTCTCATTTTGGACCGAGCTTTTCGGCTGTGCAGCCGTACAACCAAGGTGAGCTGAATTCAGAAACATTCCTTACACGCCGGAATTACAATTCTCAATGCGGTTTGTGGAGCTTGAATGAGATGACACAGATCTCCTGGGTGTCCACGACCACCCCGACAACTGGATTTCATGAGAGATTGATTGTAATGGGGACCCAGTAACATGACTTCAGAAGTATGGGGGGGGGGGGGGGGGGGGGGGGGGGGGGGATGGGGGGGGGGGGGGGGGGGGGGGGTTTTTTTTTTCTTTTCTTTTCTTTTTTGACACCACTTCCAAATTCACTTTTCCGGTTGTGACTCATTTTCTAAACGATGAGGGTTTTTTTTTTTTTTTCTTTAATGATAGTTACAATGAGCTTAGAGAGATTGTCTTCCCCTTTGAGACTATAAGCTTGCTGAATTTTTTAGAAGCATTTATTATGCCCCCTTCACCCACTCAAGCTCATACTGTTAGTTTGGTAGAATTTTCTACCACTGCAGATATGAAAGCTTATCCCCCCCTATGTTTTCAATCTAAGACATAACAGCAAGCTTTGTTTATAATTCAATATATATGTATATATTGCCTAAGATGTTTGTGGAAACAAACCCTTTGGTTTTGTAAATGGGTAGACATTTTTTATTTATATGTGTTTGTAAGCCAGTGAAAACGTTGTGGAGAAAACCTGACATTTGTCAAAGGGTGCAGCGTAATTAATCAGTGTAATGGTAAAAAAAAAAAAAAAAGTTGTATTACGTTTTTCCTTTTTTTTAAGTATGTCAAAGACGCCGCTAGACTTTTGTAATTTGTAGAGTTCCCTATTGTGTAAAGGGACTTCTGGATTTGAACGATGTGAAGAAATGTTGTAACTGAAGGTATCCTAATTTGTGAAAAGAGACAAATAGCCACAAAAAAAAAAAAAAAAAAAAATATATATATATATATATATATATATATATATGATTGTTTTCCATTTTTGCAATATTAAGTTTGTCCGAAAAAAAAAAAACCAAAAGATCAAGAGTAAATAAAACTCACTTGTGATTGTTTTATATACCAGACGGGAGAAATAAAAAAGATATTGCTCGGTCTCTTTATTGAATGAATAGAGTCAGACTGCCTTGCACCCGGATGATCACGACGTCTCTGTGTATGCATGTAAATACGGTCGTGTGACAGTGGCCACTCTGCTGCATCAATTCGGGGAGACAATGACGACGGGGTGTGGCAGGTTTACGGACTTAGCCACTTTTTTTAAAATAAAATCTCCTGCTGTTCAACAGGAACGGGGGGCTTTTACACAAAGCGTTACGTTCATTTTGTAATCACTCCAGTCTCATCCGAGCAGTCATCAAGGCAATTTTTTCCCCTGTTTGTTCTGGTGATGGTTGTTGGTATTCGTCAATACAAAATGTTTAGAAAGATAGATAGATAGATACATAGATAGATACATAGATGGATGGATAGACAGATAGATAGATAGATAGATAAGTAGATAGATGGATGGATGGATGGATAGATAGAGGGATGGATGGATGGATAGATAGATGGATGGATGGATGGATAGATAGATAAAGCAAAACATAATTCAAGTGCTACTCACCACAACTTGTCTGTGGTCAGACAGCAGGTAAGTTGGCTGTATTTGCTCTATGGAGTCTGAGCGAGACAGAGGACGGTGTCTCTGTGCTGCAGGAGCCAGGCATTATATAGGCTGTGTGATTTGCTGGGCCCATGACGTAGGGGTTGGGTGGGCGTGGTGATGGGGACAGCACGCGCGATCGTAGCCTACTCCCACCTCCCCTTCCTCCCTCCCTCCTTCCCTGCTTCTCGAACTGATTATCCTTTCATTCCCACCAGGACCTACATCACAGTACAGGAGGAGACGGAGGGAAGCGACTGATCTGAACAGTTGCGGAATCTGTTGATATAATAAACGGGGGAGGGGAGGGGGTGCAGAGGGAGAGTGGGGGGAGGGGGGACTGAATTACATTCATAACAGAAACCATACGTTTTTTGAAGTTCTATTGTCTGAACTATTCCATGATCGCCCTAAAACGCAGAAGTGCGGATATGCCATTGCCCAGGTCATAGTTTACAGACATACTATCACACCCTTTTTTTTTTTTTCGTCGTAGCAACTAGTATACTCGTTTTGCTTCTTTTGCTCGTCTCGTTTTTTCAACTGTTCATCGAGCATATTCTACGCCTTCTCCTGAATTTGCACAGGTTCCTCTTACTAAATTATATTTACGACTGAGCGTGAAAGCACGTTATGCATAACCAAGAAAATGTCCTTGACTATCTAAGTGAGCATGTTCAGATATTCAGCTAGACAGTATTACTTCCGTGTGTAGCCTTATGCATGGGACTATTAGAATTATAACTGTTTAGAGTAGGCATGAAATATAATTATATAATATTTGTATGTGTTTTAAATATCATTTCATCATTGTTCCTGTGCTCAGTGAGTGTACTATTTGTCAAATCACTTTTGGTCCGTTTGTGGAGGATGTTAAAGATGGAGGTCTTTAGCGCAGGATGAGGGACAACAAGGTATTGACTGTCACATTCTGGAGTTTTCATCTGAAACTTTCATGTACTGTGTCTTCCATCACATACATGTTTTTTTTGTCCCAAACTCCTGTATGTTTATGTTTTCGGTAAAATATAACAATTTTGTAGAAGGATTTCATGATGATGGTCTAGTACACAACAATACGATTGACTACAAGGATTTCATGATTGTTCCTGTGCACACTGAATATAACCATTGTCCAGAAGGATTTTAGGATTGTCCCTGTGCACGCTGAATACAATAACTGAACGATTTTTTTTTTTTTGTTTGTTTCTGTGCACAGTTTATAATAACTTTTTTTTCACAGAGTGTATAACGCTGGACTATGTCGATTTCATGATTGGTCTTCTAGGCACAATGCTTATATCGTTTCACAAAGCGGGAAGTTCATCCTTGTTTCAGGAGCACTGTGTGATATGTTTGGTTCACTAGGACTGTGTTTCAGGGCACAGACAGTTTGGCTACACATGATCTATGGTGAGTTGTACTCACTGGTGTTGATTAATAAGTATCGCATGTGGCAGGGCACATCTTTGCCCTTACACTTGGTATGGAAGTTTCCTATAGTGCTGTTACGGAATGTTTCTGTCCACAAAATACGAATATACGAGAGAGGGTAAGTTCTCGGTCATTTATCAAGACTGGATTCATTATCAAGTCTGTATGCACAGTATCATACTTACTGACATGTTCATTTCGCGTGCTGAATTTTCCTTTGAAAGCTGTCATCACAATTATTCTGGTTGATCGGTTTATATCTTCCAGTGTCACTCACTTGACTGGGCTCTTGATTATTCCCACGTACTTTGTATCACACATCAACGTTATTAAGTGCGTTGCTCTGAATGAATTCAAACGTATGCAGCTTCTGTTCATTCGTGAGTCATTCTGTGGTCTGTGTTGTATATGTAGCAGATGAATTGCCCCAGTCAGCAATCGTTGTGTTTGCTGTTGCAGGCTGTAGCGGTGACCAGTCGTTATTCACTGACTGTGGCTGACATTTGGTGATGGCCTTTCTTTCATCCGCGTACGTTTGATACTTCCCTAGTCTCTTTGCGCAGAATTGTCATATCAACAATCAAGGGAGTGTGTGTGCGTGCGTGCGTGTGTGCGTGTGTGTGTGTGTGTGTGTGTGTGTGTGTGTGTGTGTGTGTGTGTGTGTGTGTGTGTAGGTGCTTGCGTGCGTGTGTGTGTGTGTTGTTTTGTTTTAACTGACGATTCCAAATGAGATCCCACTTTTTTTTTTTTTTCATTTTTGCTTCCTTTTTCAAAACGTATCCCTTCTGAGAGTTTTGTACAAAACGATTTTTTTTTTCTCTCTCCTCGTGTCTTTTATCGATTTTATTATCTTTTGACTCCATCTAGCCTAAAGCTGTTGCGGCAAATCATCCCTGTTCTCACGAAATTTCATAAGGGCACCACTGAAAAAGAAAGACAAAAATGAAGGGGATCGTGTGTGTGTGTGTGTGTGTGTGTGTGTGTGTGTGTGTGTGTGTGTGTGTGGGGTGGGGGGGGGGGGGGGGGGGGGGGGGGGGGGGGGGGGGGGGGGGGGGGGGGGGGGGGGGGGGGGGGGGGGGGGGGGGGCATTGCTCTTGTCTGGAGTTCTGGTCAAGCTGGCCCTACAGGAAACGACCTTGACCGACATGCCAAGGACGACGCAAACAAAGTACTGTGTAAACCCTCCCGTTCATATGACTGATACTGCCTTCCTCTTCTTCTTTTTTTTCACGTGTGTGTACCAGTTCTACTCTTGTCGGACTATCTCTCTACGGTATTTTTTTTCCTGATACAGGCTTTCAACCGGATGAAAAGGAGAAAATCAGTCAAGACATTTAATATCAGTCAGTACTCCCAATATAAAGGTTTGCTCAGCCGCTGCGCCACCGCGGATTCATTTCGTTTGGAAACGGCGATTAAACAAATGCTGGGATGTCTAAGAGAATAGGTAGGATGGATCAATGTGGGCATAAGGTGAAGACCAAAGGCATTTAGACCTTAACACACAGTCTTCACCACCATCATCACTACCATCGTTTGTTAGCCATACCATTATGGTCTTCGTTATTCTTATTGCTTTGAAATTACACACACACACACACACACACACACACACACACACACACACACACACACACACACACACAAAGGCTGCATTCGTCTTCTTTACTCTACGAACCGGTTATGACAAAGGGCGTTAATTTTAATTTTTCACCGCTTTTGCTAAATGACATTCCAACAAATAAAAATGCATTTGCCCTCTTGTTGAGAGATGCATAGTTTATTGACAAGGTGACGATAACATTGTAAGCAGAATGGACAGAATAAGCTTTTTTTAAACACACTTAATGTAACGTGGATAATCACAAAAAATGTAAAAGATATGCCGATTCCATCATCAAATTTTGCAAACTACGTATTTTGGGGTGCAAAAAACTACAAACAACAACAACAACAAAAAATACGTCACTGCCACTTCCGTCCAACTTTCAAATGCAAAACGTGAGGCGATGGATCGAATCCGTTACCTGCACCTTTCCTCTGTGTGTGTGTGTGTGTGTGTGTGTGTGTGTGTGTGTGTGTGTGTGTGTGTGTGTGTGCTGTGAGTGTGTATGTTTGTGCGCACACATACACACATATGCGCGCGCGCGCACGCAAACAATCACTTTTTGTTTTTCTCTTCTGAAGTGAACCCTCTGGAACCAAGGAAAGAGACGGTCAAAATGTCTCCGTTCTCCAGCAGAACCGTAAATGCAGTTGACGGTAAAAGGCCTGTCGGAACTTCAAATTAAACAAGGAATAGATGACGGGGTTTGCACAGGAATTGGAATAGCCCAACCAGGTGAGCAGTTGAAACACGTTGTCAGA
The DNA here is from genome assembly GCA_016801955.1 of Conus betulinus. Lineage (NCBI taxonomy): Eukaryota > Metazoa > Mollusca > Gastropoda > Neogastropoda > Conidae > Conus > Conus betulinus. The sequence continues at coordinate 928,811 of JADBJO010000016.1, forward strand.
GATGCAGGACTTGCAGTAAGCAGCAATGGGGCTGATGATGAAGAAGGGCAGCCAGCAGATCAGGAAGGCCCCCACCATCACCCCGAGAGTGATGGCTGCCTTGACGTTCATCGTCCTCCGGGGCAGCTTCTCTGTCACTGACCCACCCGCGAGTCCTCGAGCGAAGTTGCCCAAGCGGCTGGCATGCTCGGCGGCCAACTGGAAGAGGCGGATGTACAGAGTCATCATGACGATGCAGGGTATGTAGAAACTCACACTGGAGGACACGACAGCCTACGTGAGGTTGATTCGGAACAGACACGCGCTCGCTTCTGTCTGTGCCAGTTCCGACTCGTGCCAGTGGGACAGAATGGGCAGAAAGGAGACTAAGAACGAAATCGCCCACGCACAGGCAATCAACATGCTGATCTTCACTCTCGACATATCTCGCTGATAGTGCAGAGGAAAATGGATCTGCAGGAAGCGGTCCACGCAGACCAAGCACAGGTGTAGAATGGATGCCGTGGCGCACATCACGTCAAACGCGGTCCACAGGACGCACCAATCTTTCCCCAGTGTCCATCTTTCGGAAAAGCTGTTGACAATGGCAAAGGGCATGACTACCACAGCCACCAGCATGTCCGCCAATGCCAGCGACACCAAAAAGAGGTTCGCTTTCCTGCGCCGCAAACTCCTGTCGCAGAAGATGGCGGCGCACACCAACAGATTGCCCAGCAAAGCCCCCAGGACCAGAGTTGCCATCATCACCACGCCTACGATCACCTTTGCGACATCGTTCTTCACCCCGTAGGCATGGTCCTCACCGTCCCCATTCGTCACGTTGAAGAACACGGTAAGTTTGGCACCGATGATGTTTGCGGTGGTCCCATGACGTCAACACGTGGGCCATGATCGGGAACCTCGGCGCCGGACGGACTGGTGGACATACTGAAGGCAGGCTCGAGTCAGTACTGTAACGATAAACAAAAAAAAAAAAAAAAAAAAAACATAATACAACACACACATGCCCGCATCAGTGTGCTCGCAGCATCTACTGTATAATGGGTAATTGATTGTAAAAATAAAAAGCAAAATAAGAAGAAAAGAAGAAAAGGAAAAAAAAAAAAGACAGAAAAAGAAGAATTACAAACCTGAAGAAAATGACTGACAGGAGCGTACGCAAAATATGTCAAATAAGCAAGTCAACTAAATTACAGAATACAATACTATGAAATTGCAGATTGAGTTAGAGAATAATAATACAGCAACGTGCAGAGAAGCACTTCCAGAAAATAGCATGGAAAGGGGACACGGAGGACACCCCCCGGAGGCTATAGCGTTACAGATATGCCAGAAGAGAGAGAGAGAGAGAGAGAGAGAGAGAGAGAGAGAGAGAGAGAGAGAGAGAGAGCATATTCATTATCGTCCAACCGAACACGGACCTAAGGAGGGCTATGTGTAGGGAAGGGAAGAGATGGGGGGCAGACGCAGAGGTGGAGGGGAGTTAGAATCTGACTTCAAAATAACAAAATCTTCATTTTTCATCCAAGGCCTCACGACTTTATGCATTTCACTCGTCCGATCTGAATACGTGCGCTCAAAAACGTGAAGCTGCTCAAAATACCGCTAAAAGGCTCTTTGTGGTTCAATCGAGGCAGTCCTTACACACTACATCTCTTTAAGTTACGCGTGTAAATTCCCTTCCAACAATTATCCACGCGTTGTGAATCGACTTGGAATGGCTTGAAATGGAATCGTTATCCTACCATTAAACCGAGTGTCTGCTTCTTTGTCTTTTAAAAAATCAATCCCTCAATTCTGTGATTATCAATGGCAAGATGTGAGTTCTGTCAGAAGGAAAGGCGTCCATTTATTTCCTATCCATTACGCTTAATTCTCGATTATGAAGTAAATACTTCAAATCGGTACTAACCATTGCATTGCATTTTTTTTTTTTATTGTCAGAGAGAGGAAACATCTTCTTTTGCACACAGACCATTACACCTATTTCAGCTGTACTGACGTGGGTGCCTTTCATTTTACTTTATTTCATTTTATTTCTTTTATTTTATTTTCTTTATTCATTTTATTTCATTTTTGCTGAGAACCGGTAGATCTCGTTCTATGGCAAACGTAGGACAGGTTTTCCACATAATTCCCAGTTCCCTCACCCCCTTTCCTCCTCTTCCCCCACCTCCATGATCTTCCCTCTCTTGTCTTGTACCCCCCCCCCCCCCCCCCCCCCCCCCCCCCCCCCCCCCCTCTTCTTCCTAGCCGCCAGCAAGGTCAGTGCAGAAAGGAAAACAGAGTGATCATGGAACTAACCTTGCAGCGTGGAGCTCAAGTCTCAGTGTGGAGAAGACAGAGACCGACAGGAAATGATCACAGTCGAAAGCAAAGGACAGTGAAAAATGCTCACTTGAATGGGGACTTCTGAACAATTAATCCAAAATGCTCACTTGAATGGGAAACAACGGACTTCTGAACAATTAATCCACGTGGTGAAGGACATTTACCAAAACGTAGTGAGAAACACCGACCATGTCGACCAAAGGGAACATTTTATCAGTTAACAAAACGTAGTGAGAAACACTGACCATGTCGACCAAAGGGAACATTTCTTTCGATGGGAAAGACAACAAAACGAAGTAGGGGGGGGGGGGAATCAATAAACTTTGTATTCAACTTAAAACGTCACTTCCTTTCCATAACCATGGTAGATACAAGATCGTTCGCACGGGTTGGGTTAAAAACAAAAAGACAGAAAGAAAAGAAAAGAAAAGAAAAGAAACAATTAGTCATAGTCACGCAACTAAAAATCAATGATAATATAAATGCGGTGGTAACAGTGACCCAAATAAATGAAGCGCACATCCAGCACACACAGCAGGGTCCTTGCACCAATGTGAAGACAAGCCGAACGAATTGAGGTCAAGGTGAGCTATTCACATTTATTTCCCCTGCTGCCAACAAATGTTGAACAGAATCGTGTCTCGGCAGGTTTGTCGGCAATAATCCCCTCATTTAAAGATTTCCATTTGAAATCACACAGGTAGGTGCCACGAATCAACACGATCACCAACATGCAAAAAGCGTCCCTATGTAGAAAACAGATCTTCTGACATGATCACATAATCAATGACACTACAACCACGTGGAGAAACATGAGTAAAATCACCATGTTCGTCACCCCACCAGCAACCATTGAGAATTATGCAATTAACGAGAAACATAAATTTAACAATGAATAACCAAAATTATTTACATTTACATCTTTTGATTTCCTCTGTGAAATATCAATGGAATGAACAGCAATGATATCATCATTCTCATCATCATCCGTATGAAAAGAATAATTAATCATTATTTCTCTTCTGGGTTGGTCGTTTCCAGTCTTTGCATTAAGATCACCAAGGATCATAACATTCATATTCTGGTGGCTGTTAATATGCGAAACTTTTTTCTTCTAAGTTAACAATACCATCTTTGACTTCCATTAGGTTGTACACGGGCTATTTCTCTGGTGGATATAACAACAAATCAACAGGATACCTTTGTCACAACTGAAAACAGATTGCTTGCTTTGACAGCAACAACATATTCACAATTCATTTTGATTATGGACACGAAAAACTGGCTGACGATTCCCTTATCAACAAATAAAACTCCATCTGAATTTGTTCCCTGTTTTGAAAGTTTTCTTGCAAAGGCGCTAAATTTTAAGTGGTCATGAAATATACCATTGAAATCAAAGGAATCAACTAATGTTTCAGTAAGACAAGCAAAATCGAATGAACATAATTCATGAAGGAAAATCATTAAGTTTAGAATACAAATTTTCAACGTTGAAACAAGAAAAGTCAACTCATCAGGATGATCCTGCCTGTCCTATTGGGTGGATCTTGCCCTTGCATATCGGCGGGGCTGAAAGGAATTGCTGCCAGGACTCTTGTTGACAGGAGGACCGGGAGGAGACGACAGGCTGATGGTGACACGTGTCCGTCCGCCACGACCGCTTCGGACTCTGATGCCCTGGAGGCCAGCGCGTGTATCCCAACCCCCCCCCCCCCCCCCCCCCCCCCGGCTGTCTTCACTGATGCGATGGGGAAGATCCTTTTGCTGATCATCCTTGTCGTGACCGACGTCCTTGTGACCCCTGCCCTCCGAAGTCACTGCCGCGTGGAAGGGGCGTCCATAGAAGGTCTCCCTGAACCAACGACGTCCTCTGTTACTGCCGCTACTTCAGCATAGGTCCGGGGGTCTGGTCTCCGAGGTTCCACCACCAGCTTTCCTCTTCTGAAGAAGGCCACCTTCCCCTCCTTCCTCGCCTGGGATATGATGGCGGGCGGTTCCTGATGATGTGCATCTTTGTCTCTCCACCGACTGAATTTAACGATCATCGGTTTGGGCTGATCGTTCTTGCTTTGACCCAGTCGGTGGGCCCTGGCTACGTCTTCTGTCGTCCACTTTTTCGGTCCCTCAACACTATTCAAAGTATCGAGGACGAGACTAGCACAGGTGTCATAGCTTTCAGATTGTTCAGTCTGAGGCACACCGTACAAACGCAGATTGTCCCTCCGCGAAAAGCTCTCCAGTTTGTCGCAGTGCTCCTCCCAGACAGTCGATTTCTGTCTTCATCCTGTCGATGTTGATAAACAGTGTCGCAATACTTGTTTCCATTCTGCCTGCGTGCATTGACAGTTCCTGGATATCGTTCTTCGTTTCATTCATAGACGAGGCCAGGCGTTGACTTTCTTCTTCCAGTCTGTCACACCGTCGGCCTATCTCGTTATTCAGTCATCACATGTCGATGTCCGTCTTGATCGAAGTGAGGTCCTCACTCATGGAGTTCATCTTGGCAGTCATCGATCGGAATGCCACGCGTTTGTTGATGGAGGGCTTCCAGAATTCGGTTTGTTGTGTGCCGGAGAAACGCCAGACACCACTCCACTTTCACACATGGAAGTTGTGGAAATCTTGCTGGGGTCATTGTCAATCTTGCTGCTTGTCTCGGTGATACGCTTTGTGACAGAATCTTGTCGAGCGGCGGTGTCGCTGTTCACAGGACAGGGACTCATTTCAGTGTCACCACAACACAGAAGGAAAGTGGTCACAAATACAGACAGCAATATATCCAGTTGTTTCGCACAGTGATCACTCCTTTCCGCATTTTCAACACAAACAGAACACGTTTAGCCTTGACCCTGTACTACAGTCCGATGACCAGGCCACATGCCGCACGAAGGTGCTGATTATCCACAGGCATGATCACTTTTAGGTCACAATTTTTCCACCACCGTGGTCACAAAACACTAGGCACTCTTATTATCCACAAAACTCTGTGGAAATTAAATAATCCATGCAATATTAACGTACAATCCAAAATATATCAGAGCGCTCCAAAACACACGTCTTGCCGCTGTCGTGAAATCAGCTCACCCCCCAGAGAGAGAGAGAGAGAGAGAGAGAGAGAGACAGACAGACAGACAGACAGACAGACAGAGAGAGGGAGGTAAAAAAATGGACAGACAGATGAATAGATATAAGTATGAATAAACAATAGATAGATAGATGTAGATAAACAAACAATAGCGCACACAGGAGTACTTAGATACATGAATAATGATAAAGTACATGAAAATGGTCGGGTTTACAATTTTGATATTAATTATTGGTATAAGTTATCACAATATGTTTCTCGCAGACGATGGGTAAAATAATTCTGTTTGAAAGTTGATGTACATTAAATTCGTTCGATAGACTCTGATATGAGAGAGAGAGAGAGAGAGAGAGAGAGAGAGAGAGAGAGAGAGAGAGAGAGAGAGAGAGTCTCACTGATATAACTGTAGCTACACGGAGAATGTAACAGTGTTCCTCACAATTTTCTCTGTGGATAACCTATGTTTCAAAAATACGACTTGAAACTCTAAGTAGACCTGACAACGTGTCTTCAGAGTAGACCCTCCTCACCCCCCACCCCTCCGACAAGAGTTTCGACCCTGAATTCCAAACAGTCTACATGGGCCGGAGCACATCCAGATCATGATTTCCAGATAACCTTCCGCTGCCAGTTTTTGCTTGTGTTTTCCCCTGGCGCTGCCAGGATTCGAACCTGCCACTTTTGGATAGGTGGGCGTCTCAAGGCGTGCTTTTTTTTTTTTTTTTTTTTTTTTTTAGTTTATTTACTTTTTTTTTTGAAGACGGATACCTTGCCCACTTCACTATCAGACACCTGTTCTAAATTGGTAAAATTCAAGCCTTATGAAGTTTTTATTTTGCTCCTCTTCAGCCAGATCTCTTTCCAGCTGTCTCTGCCATTTTCTTCGGGGTTCTGATCCTCTTCGTGCCAGAAATCCCGAGCTATTTTATAAGATAAAGCTGCTGGCTACACTGACATATTTCTCAGTCTTGTTGATGTGATGTTGCTCCATTCTGCTTTCGTATGGCACGGCTGAGTAAGGCACAATGAGTTCGATCAGAATCATTTGTTTTGATGAACTTGATTGGAGAACAACATCCGCTCATGCCACTCTTGGTAATGATCTATGGGTGGCTTTCCCATTCTGGAAGGCCTGCTGTGGATTCTCAGTCAGCCACTCCATCCTGTAAGCCCTGCTGTTCCAGGCCATGTTTTTTCGGCCTCGCTTCTGGTGTCGCAGTGTTTCTCTAGGAGCGCTAACCGCACATACGATCTTTTTAAGCACAGTATTCTTCAAACTGCTGCTTATTTGCCTGGGCTGCGCTACTGTGCCTGAACTCAGGACATATTCCTGTTTGCCGGGACGGTGTGGATACGTAGGGTCATCTGTTCCATCCTTCCCTGTTCCCCCCCCCCTCCCCCCCCCCCCCCCCCCCCCCCCCCCCCCCCCCCTTCCCCCATTTCACCAGGTTTGAATTCTAGCCGAGTGTTCTTTCCGGTGCATTTTTTCACACGTAGTCCACAGCCCCCGTTGGCCTTGCTGAACTGCCTTCTGGTCCTCTTGGGATCCCGTTCTTTCTTAAACTCCTGTGATGCCATGTCTCTTGGTTTCCCATCGGCCTTTGGCTACTGTTTCATTTCTGTTGATCCCAGTTCTTGTCTGTTGGGTTGTGTCTGCCCTGTTATTTCTCTGATCTGGAGGGTTTTCCTTTGCCACATTCGCAGCTTTCCAAACTTTCCATTTCTATACATGTCGTTAGCTTGATTTCGCAACCTTGCTCCAGAGTCCTCAGCTGTGGTTACTAAGCCTGCTTTACCCACTTTGTACCCCTCGAGGATGGGTTTCGTAGGAAAGCACCAGCTGTGCTTTAATTGTGGCAGGAGAGAGTAACATCAGAGGTAGGACACCAAGTCATCTCATTTTGACCTCTGCGCGCAGTAGAACCTATAGGAAGTTTCGGGATCAGCACGGCCTGCAGACACCAGAGTTGGTGTTTGCCACTGGACTACTAATCTGCAGTTCTGGGGGTTGTTTTGTTGTGTTGTTTGTTTTTTTCTGCCATATGTTTGGTCTCCTTACCGCTCATCATATCGCTTTCTAAGCGTTTCATCTGTTCCTTTCGGCAAAGAAAGGCTTCGTGGGGTTTTTGTTTTTTTTTTTTTTTTATTTTTTTTTTTCCCTCCTCTTCTTGCTGATACTTATTCCGAGGGCATAGCGTTGTTCTTTTGATTTTCTCTTTCGGATGTTTCTGATCTGTCGCTGTTGACATTTGCTAGATTGAGGCATTTTCTCTGTCCAGTCTGCATACAGATCAAACCTCAAAGCCCTTCCGCCAACCATATGTTGTAACTCCCCTCCCCCCCCCCCCCCCCCCCCCCCCTTTTTTTTTTTTTTTTTTTTTTTTTCGAAAACCTGGAGTAAGGTGTGGAATTAAAAAAAAATATTAAGCTAACTTTTGTTCCAATTCGACCAGATTCGGCGAAGTTTGGTTGCTGTTGGTTTTCTTTCAATTGCCTCTGGTATTTCCTTCAATGTTCTGGTTCTCGTAATATAAAAAAAAAAATTAAAAAAAAAAATCCCAAGCTGTTTCATTCATAGATAGCCTATGTTTTAGATAGTGAAACACTTTTTCAAATAATTGCCAGTGACATATACTGACACTGTGTTATTAATGATAAATGTCCCAAGAACAAAGTGTTTAATTTCAAACCCGTTTTGAAAGGGTAGAGGAAAGGAGAGAAGGGGGGGGGGGGTAGGTGAGCTGAGAATGCCAGGTTGTTAGCGTGCAGGTTAGTCGGTGCTTAGCGTGCTGTTGTACCAAGGGAAGTAATGCTCACATCTCAAGAAAATTGGAGGGGAACACACGGTCAATCGTTTTCAACGAGTTCAGATCTTCGAACAGAAAGCTGACACAGAAGACAACAACGAAGGTGAGCGGTGTCTGGTATGCTCATCCATCACGCAGGGGAAAAAAGGTTTCATGTCCCCCCCCCCCCCCCTCTCTCTCTCTCTCTCTCTCTCTCTCTCTACCCTTAGCGGGGCATGGGCCGGATGAAAAAAAGCATGTGTTTGCTTGCTCAGTTACCCAAGGAAATAAAGATAACCATCATCATCATCATCATCTCTGTCTGTCTATCTCTCTGTCTGCTCTCTCTGTCAGTCTCTCTCTCTCTCTCTCTCTCTCTCTCTCTCTCTCTCTCTCCAATCAATAACTATTCAACCCTGTTTGACTCAGCCAGCGCAAATGCATGAAAACCATTGTCAGCATCTGTAAACGTGCTCGTGTAAAACAAACAAACAAAAACGGCAATGAAAATCTGGCACCTTATAGATTCGGATTATATTGAAGTTGTAGTTCGTCCATCGACGGAAGTGTTTGCTACCAATAAAGGAATATTCTTGCAAAATCATATCAACTCAGGACTAGCCCCTGCAGATATATGAAATTGAAAATTGGCATAAATTCTAGAATGTCTACAAAACTTGAGGTTCCCATGTCAAGAACTGACCAGTTCAAAGCAGGTCTTTGTTATTTTTGTCCTGAGCAATTTAAAACAAGTTTTTGTTATTTGGATCGGACACTAAACTGGAACTCTCATACACTGGAGCTTAAATGCCACAGAACCTAAGAATGTTACAGAGGAAAATTGTTTGCATATTTTGCACACAATTTAGATGTGTAGCATAATTCATATTACCAATTTCTATCCACATCATCAAGAACATACATTTTACTTACTTTTTCCCAAATAGATTGTTGCTGTATACAAGTACTGCTGTTTTAAAATAATTAGCTACCATTAATGAATAGATTGTTGCTGTATACAACTACTGCTGTTTTAAATAATTAGCTACGATTAATGATAGGACATACTATGTATGCAAATATAACTATGTGAAAGGCTTATGATTTATTTATGCAATGTATGTGTGAGGGCCAGCGTACTGCTCAAATAATCATCATGTACTTTTGGGGGGGGGGGGGGGGATGTGGTTATAGGTGTGTTTTTTTTTCTAGGGGAAGGAATCGTTAAGTTTTTTTCTATTAGAGTTATAGAGCAGTATGTATAAAAATCACTTCCACCCTCAATCTTACTGGTGATGGAACTTGGAAGGAGCAACTTTCCTGTGCTAGTCATGGACAGAATTTTTTTTTTCTTGGGACTGCCACAATTATTCAAGAGTGACTCAGGAATAATTATCCTTAGGCTTGTGCACTTAGAAGTGCTTGAAGGTCCAGTGATAGATTTAGAGATGAGCTCAGACCTAAAATATGATATGTAAATTTGATTGTCATCTGAAAAGCAGTGTTGAGACAGGCTATGATGGGCAACAATGTCAGTGATTGGGTGGGTGTAAGGTATGAAAAGGAGGGGGCCCAAGACAGATCCCTGGGGAACTCCATACTGGAGGATACCTGGTTGACGAGAGAAACCATTTACAGAGTAAGACAGATGAGACTGAAACCATGACAGTGCTTTATCAGAAATACCAAAGTGTTGTGTAGACGAGACCAAAGAATTGAGTGATCAGTAGTGTCAAAGCAGCAGATAAGTCAAGAAGAGAGAGCTGAGATACTGAATATCATCAAGGGCCAATAAGAGATTGTTCACAATTTTCAGGAGAGCAGTTTCTATAGTACTGTGACAAGAATGTAAGGAGACTGGAAAGGATAGAGGAGGTTGCTGCAGTGTAGGTAAATGCAAAGTTGAAGGACAATCTGTTCAATGAGATTAGAAAGAAAGGGTAAATTAGAAACAGGCCTGTAGTCTTTAAATTATCAGCATTAAGGGAGAGTTTCTTAAGTAAAGGTCTAACAACTGCAGTGTTGAAAACAGAAGGAAAACAGCCTGAGCTTAGGGATTCATTCAAACATAGTTACAATTTGGAATAAAAGGTTTACCTGTTCTAGTTAGTGCTGCTCTGGACCATTATATTACATTATTGCGAAACTCTTTTGATATGGATTGTTGCCAGTTTTATAAACTGACAATTATCATGACTGAATAAGTACGCTTCCCATATTGTCACAGTGTATTGCCATGGTGAATAGGTAATTAATTGAATTGTTAACAGGTTTTAGCTCAAATTATCAAAAAGTGTTTCTGTTTATGGCCTCCTTTGGCATATTTATGACTGACAGGTATTAAAAATCAGGACAGATCTGATAGTATGAACTGAAAGTACATAACTGTTGTATGTCCCATGTCACATCTTTCTCAAAACCTTTTTTATCAATTGGGTGTGAGTGTTAAGATTCAAATTCCATGATACCACATCAGTTATGTTGTCATGTTTTTTTATTCATTGTAGTCCTGAATGATGAAATGAAAAGTGGTATTAGGTTCAGTTTCAGTACATTAGGTGACTGCTTCTCTGTCATAGTCTTAAACTTAATATTGTTCATTGTAAAACCCTTTCAATCCTTCCATGTATACAGCCAGGGCATCTGTCTCTGTCTAGCAGGTTTGGACTAATCTATAACAACTGAAGGCAGGCTTCAATAAAACTTTTTCTCAATATTTTTCAATCTACAGAAAAAAAAAAAAAAGAATAAAACAGCAACCACAACAAAAACAGACTTGCCTCTAAGCTAACCATCCACATACAGTAAGAGAAGGCAAAGGCAAAGAGAGAAGGTGACCAGGAAGCACTATAGGCCTCAGATCTTTAGTGTATCACAAATATTGATGACCATGAGTTGAACAGCCCTAACATTGACTGGTAATTGAGTGTTAAAGAGTTTGTAAAATCTTAGTCATTATTGGATTTTATTAAGAACAAGATAGGAGGTTAAATTTGGAATCCTACAGGGCTCAGTGTTACTAGGCTATGCACTATTCCTCCATATCAGTGATCTCTCCAGGTAGGCCTTTTACACTGGTCAAAAAGATCTTTTTTTCTGAAGACACTCCTCTGGAGATCAAGAAATGTTTCCACAAGACCTCAGCCAAGTGGCAAACTGTGAGTTGATGTGGAAAATGTCCTTTCACCCTGAACATACCCTTGCTCTCCATAGCACAAGGGAGAGAACTCCATGGACTGGTGCATACCATCGTTATGGCCAGAAACTGAATACAATGAAGGAGATCTAGTTGATAACTGAAGCAATTGAAGTTGGAAATCTAAACAAATTTGAAAAAAGTCAATACTAACAACAGTATAAATGATAGTGAGAGTAATGCTAACAACAATAATAATTGTCATGGTAATAATAGTACTGATAGTAAAATTATGATACAGAAATATGATTTTTTTTTTAAGAAATGATAATGAAATCAGTGATAGTAATGACGATAATAGTCCTAATACTAATACTAAGGGAAGAGAGGAACAAAAATGGAGGAGGGGCAGGGGGAGGACAGGAAGGACAAAGAGGAGGAGGGTACAAATTATGGGAAGGATGGAATCTGATAGGTATTTTAATGATTGTAATATTTATATTAAAGGTTGTAATAATAATCATGATTGTACATATATAGTCATGATAGTGGTGCTGTATGAGGGTGGAAAAGTGGTAGGTTGGAATGTCAGAAATATTGTAATTTGTATAGAATAATTCAGGATTATATTGATACAAGTAGGAAGCATAATATTTGTGACAGTTATGAAGTTGTAACAACAGCTATACTGATTACACACACACACACACACACACACACACACACACACACACACACACACACACACATATATATATATATATATATATATATATATATCCTTAAATAGATCCTCAAGCATAGGCTCAAAGATTCTCCCTACATTTCATACTGTTTATATAATGATTTTAGTTTGCCAGCAACTTATTTCCTCGCCACACTTTCTTTCTCTGGCACTTTTCTACCCTTTGCTGGCTGCTTTGGGGTGCTGTTGGGATTTTTTTTTTTTTTTTGGTGGTGAGAAACTATTGCTAGTGAAGGGGGAAATACTTAGGATACATGACTTTACGTTCATTTTCTTCTTCTCTCCGTTTAACCCCATGTGTGTTTTGTTGTTGTTGATCCTAGGTCCCTATCTTTTTTTTCCTTATTTTTTTTAAACACTTGATACATGTATCAAAAAAAAAAAAAAAAAAAAATTAAAGACTACATCATTCAGTTCAGATAAAGAATTGAAAGTTTATGCTGTGATACAATCTCTACAGTTGTGATTGTTTTGATCTGCACAGTTATAACGTAAGGTGAATATAACGAAAGCTACTTTTGTAGTGTGGAACATTTTCAGTGAAAAAGTATGTGCAGTGCAATGGTATTCCCCACCCAGTGCCCCCACCCCCACCCCCCACCCCCAAATGAATAAAAGAAAAATAAATGTGCTTTTTTGTGTCAGGTGCTGCCATCTGCAACATAAATGAGATGATGAGAAGATAAACTTAGATCAGCCTGGAGATACGAAAAAAAAAAAAAAAAAAAACCAGTTTATGAGATGCCCACCAAGAAACGCTCTGCAATGGAATTGGTGTCTGAAGACAGAGACAGTGAGCACAATGAATCAGGCCAGCTGAATGATGTCAGACCGGCAATCGCCTTTGGCACCGAACCACGTGACATCATGATCAACATTGGTGACACACGCTTCTCTTGTCACAAACATGTCCTTGTTCAGCACAGCCATTATTTCCAGCTCCATGTTTGAATCTGGACTAAAGGAGAGTTCGTCCAATGAAATCAGCTTAAAAAAACATTGCACCACACCACTTCCAGTGCTGCTAGAGTACTTCTATACAGGATACCTGGATTTGACACAGTCTAATGTGCAGGAGATAACGGAGCTTAGTAGTCATTTACAAGTTGGTGTTATTCTGGATCGTTGCTGTGATATCCTGCAGACCATGATTGAGGATGACCTTTGCCTCAGTTTGATGCGTCTGTCTAATGCATTGATGCTGCAGAAGGTCTACAACCAAAGTCGCAAGCATGCCTTGTGGCATTTCCACAATGTCTGTCAGACTGACGATTTTATGCTGGCACCATCTGCTCAGATAGTTGACTATCTCCAGGACCCCCACCTCAACATTGATAATGAAGTGGACGTTTTCAGAGCAGCTGCAACGTGGTATTGCGCTCAGAGTGAGCCATGTGACGTAACAGCCTTGGGGGAGTTCTTCAGCAAGGTTGTCAACTTTCATCTCCTGACGGAAGATGAGGTGGCATCGATGGAAGGTTTGCCAGTGGTGGTGAAAAACCAGGCCCTCACAGACTTTGTGGCTTCACTGAAAAAAGCAAAACCTCACTGCACTTGGTTCCAAGGTTTGTTGGCTTGTTTCACTTTCACTATCATGTTTAGTATCAACAGTTACTTTACACACAAATGCACTTGATCAAGGTTTAAACCAATATTTTGATTTCCACATACTTTGTATCATTTTGTAATCTCATGCTTATAATAGAAAAAGTGGAAAAAGTTTTGTTTTTTTAGTTCAAGATCTGAACTAGTGTATTGCAGTCATTTCAGATTTTCATAATTTTCTTTTTTTTTTTTTAAATTCATTTATTGAAGTAGAAAAAAATCTTTTACTATTTTTTTTTTTATTCAACAGTTTGCAAATATGCAGTGTCCCTCAATAACCTCAGTGAACATTCCAGACGTTAGGTTACGGATCATGTGATATTGAAAAAAAAAAGGAAAATGAAAACAAATAGGTTATCTGTTTCACAGATAGAGATACCTGACGGAGATTGTAAGTTGTAAACAAAATACTATGCACATGTGCGTACGTTCATAAATATCTGTAGAAGAGCCCAAACTAAGTTGAAATTAAAAGAAGGCACTTAAATGGTATCTAGGCCAAGTTGTAGCTAGCAAAGCACAAGGTGTAAGATAATGAATAAGATAGGCAATGAACCTTTAAGTTAAAAAAAAAAATTAGAAAGAAAAAGAGAAAATAACAGAAAGAAAAGCACCTGAAACAATGAAGCAAAGCGAATGCCTTCAGACCTGTAGGAAATAATGTGATTTAATGACAGCTATGCTTACAACAAGAACAGACAGGGGGAAACTTTGGAAAGTGTACAATCTGCAAGTGTGCTTTTTCCATCATTTATGGTGGCCGTGATGATGTGCGTGTGTGAACATGCACACATCTACATCTGCACAGCATCACATATGTGAGAATATAGTATGTTCCTGAAAAGTTCCTGAAAAGTTTAGTTTGTTCCAGCTTTGTACATGATCTGTTCCTGTGGGAAAGATTTTGGAGAAGGCATGTCAGTGCACATAAAAAAAAAAAAAAAAAAAGACCAGAGTCTGATTTTAACTCATGTTTTGAATTATTGCACAGTGATTTTGTATTGGATTATTCTTTAAGTTAAAACTGATTTTCCAAACTCAGTCTTTCATTCTTTTTTCCCCATTGATTCAGAATCCCAGCAGAGTTCGCACAAGTCCTAGGAATGGATACATCATTTGTGTGGGAGCCCACCAATGCTCTCAAACTGACTGTCAGGAGACATGCACATTCTGCACAGATAATCAGAGTGCTCCACTGGACGTGCTGGGATTTGAACCTGGTGATTGTTCTCTGAAAGAAGTGGCTAGTTTGTCAGACCACTACCCTTCCCTTGCATTGGACTCAGGCTACAGGGTGTGCACCATAGGTAGGAGAATTATTTTGTGGTGCATTTTATTCTTTTCAGCTAGAAACTGAGTGTGAGAAAGAGGGATTCAGAGATGAGAATGAGACGGAATGAAGAGAGAGAGAGAGAGACTTCCCTGGTAACCTTTTAAATCTGTGGTAGTAAAAAAAAAAGTAGCAGAAGTACGTAATGGTTTTAGAAGTAGATGCAGCATTTTCTTTGAATCATCTTTATGGTTGCTTTTGTTAAAAAAGCAAGAAACATATATCTGTGCATAAAGTGATACAAATTAAATGAGTGTAATTATAAATAGGTGCGAAGATAGATGTATCCTCTACTTTCTTGTCCTTCAGTGTGTGTGCATATGTAGAGTCTGTGCTCATAAACGCATATCATGCACTATACAATGAATTTGTGTGTGTGTGTGTGTGTGAATGTTACAGGTGTGCATGATTGCTGGGGCATGGAAAACTGAGGAGACAATGGGTGCATGCTTTTCATCATGTTTTAGATTTATTGCATTTTGTTTTTATATCATGTTTATAATGTTTATTGCCAGTTGATTTTAGGTTTATTGCATTTTGTTTTATATATCATGTTTAATAGTTTATTGCCAGGCACGTTAATCTTGTAGTGCATTCTGGTACACAGATTATTCATTTCAAGTTTGAATGATGGTGTTACTTACCTGACTGTGTTTTTATTTTCCCAGGTCATTTGGTGTATGTAGTAGGAGGAGAGGCAACATTAGGTCGCGCTGGTGGATGGATGACTTCAATTTGGTGCCTGAACACCCTGACCTGGTCCTGGCACAAAACAGGGACCCTTCATCGGGTACGTCGGCACCACGGGCTGTGTGCATATGGCTCCACTCTGTATCTGATTGGGGCATTGGCCGCTTCCGTGTCCGCTGGCGAGTGTGGATAGCTTTGATACTCACACAGGTGCATTTTGTTTGCCAATATTTCTCATGTCACTTCCTTCTTTCTCTTCTTCACTGGCTGCCGGTCGAAAAATTAATAGATTGCAAACTGTCCTTCCTCTGCTTTGAATCTTTGAATGGCTTGGCTGCTTCCTACCTTTCTGATCTCCTTCACCTCTATGTTCCTTCCAGGCAGTTGCATTCTTCTACTGACAACACTCTGCTCAAAATCCCTCGATTTCAAGCTAAAACCTATGGCGATGACTCTTTTTCTTTTCAGGGTTTTTTCTTTTATGAATTCCCAATACCTTTGTGTTGTTCAAACTCTCTGTCTTCCTTTAACCCTTTCACCGCCATGGGCGCTTTTTGGCGACCAGTTGGCAGAGCGCCATGGGCGCCTTTTGGCGACAAAGTAGGGTGACCTAACTCCCGATACTCTCACGATCCTAGTTCATGATGAGATAAAAAGCCAGCAATAAACGTCATAGTTGGGGGATGGTCTGGCCCATGCTCACAGCCATTTGCTTTGTCAGAACACTATTCAGTTCAGTGTTTTATTGACTTTATTCCGATTGTTTTTTCCATTCACTATGACGTCACCACCAAGCACTTTACGTACTCGACCTTGCCGTACATTTACCACAGATCAAGTGCTGGAATATTGAATAGACAGTTGGTTGTTCCAATACAGATGAAGAAGACCCAGACAGCCACGAGTAAAGAACGATAGTGAGGGCTTGACCGAATTATTCCAACGTGAAGCGTTGGACCGTTGCCAAACTTGTTATGAGAGGCTGATAAGACGCCCACTTACTACCCTACCGCGTGTGCCCCAGTGTTTTTGCGTTGAGCCAGCCAGCACTGACTGACTGTTCACTAACTCTATGTGAAGGAGCCAACTAAGACTTTAGGCAACGAACTTCACACGCACGCTGTGGGGCCCACTCTCGCTGGTCGAGGTTGAAGGGGGCGTGGCCAACTGACACGTGAGAGGCAAGTATCACAGACGTCTTTCGAGTGGGTGTACAGCCGATTATATAGATCAACTGAATGACAAGGGTTCAGAGACCAACAGGCACATGAATGACTTTGTGTTCATAAAAAAAAAATATATATATATATTACTGTTGAGAGTGAAAGGGATGTGTGTGTGTGTGTGTGTGTGTGTGTTGTGTGTGTGTGTGTGTGTTTGTGTGTGTGTTCTTTTTTTTTTTTCTTTCTTACATGTGTACCAGTTAGGCATAAGAATGTGTGTGTGTGTGTGTGTGTGTGTGTGTGTGTGTGTGTGTTCCCCTGCTGTTGGAGTAGTTGTATTTGTGGCTGTTTCATGCACTTTTCTGTTGGAAATACCATACTTTCTGGTCTTCAGTTGTGAATGGAGTATTTTATCCTCCATTGTTGAGAGTTTGTTGCATTCTTTTTTCTTTTTTTTTACGCTTAGAAGAAACATAACATTCATTCTTTTTTTTTTATTTTTTTTTTTTTTGCGCTTGAAATCACTAAAAAATTGAAATTGTTGTTGACTTACCATTACTAACATGTTATGATATAATAAAAGTACAGTGTATCTCCTCCATTTTACAAAAAATAGCATGAGAATTGGTTGTTTAGTTCCAGAGATATCCGCGCGTTTCACATATGCTGGTATACAATAAGAGCTTTTTTGGAAAAATGGCTGGCGATGGAGATTTATGCAAAATATGTCTGGCGGTGAAAAGGTTTAAGGCAACTCTTAAAACAACCCTCTTCACCTATCAGTAGCAGTTCTTCTTTCCCTTCTCCTTCTATCAAATTACTTCTGTGACTTGTGTGTGTGTGCACGCGCGCATGTGTGTGTGTGTGTGCATGCTGTTGTGTGGGGTGTTAGACAGTGTGTTTGGGATCATGTGGTGTGTGTGTGTGTGTGATGAGTTTGTGTCAATATGCACTCTTGTTTGTAGGTGCATGGTACTTACTGCAGTATTTATCTTCTTATTGGTTTCATTTATGTTTTCTTTAATCTTTTCTTTATTTGTAAGCGCTTAGGGCTTATGTAAGATTTAAGCGCCATGAATAATCATTATTAATGTTTTTCTGGTTATAGCCATAATTTCCAGCTTTGAAGGCACTGTATCTTTGAAGGCACACCTGGTCATTTGAAAAGAAAGATGTATTTGAACATAAATAAGCTACCCATAGCTCATAGGTAGTTTTTTTGTTGTTGTGTTGTTGTTGTTTTTGTTTTGTTTTGATTTGGTTTCTTGCTATCATATCTGATTTGCCAGTTCAGTGGTATTACCCCCCACACACCGCTCATCTGGGCCTCGTGTGGATAGACGCACCTTGGCTTGTCCATCAAAACCCTGGCAACAGCGGTCCACTGGAAGCTGTCTATGTTAAGTCGTCATGAAGCAGACCAGTAGTGGAGTCAATGCTTTGCTGCCAAGCCAGTTCAGTTGTGTTCAGTGGTGCCTGTTCTGATCCAACACATGCGGGACACCACGCACTTAGCCCCTGTTAAAGACAATAAAATGCTTGGTCCACGGAGCCAGGACGGGTGAGCGTCCCTCTCCAAAGCACGCCATCATGTGTCCAATGACAGTCCGACTTGTTTATGGTGGACCTCCTTTCAACAGATATGACCTCAGGAGACTGTCCTAGTCTCTTTTTTCCAAATCTATCATACTTTTTCCAAAAGTTTAAAAAGAAGACGGCAGGGTCCATAGAAAGACGAAAAAATGTAGAAACAAAGCACCAGTGTTCAATGTGCCAAAAGAAGTTGATAAAATTGACGTAACTGGCTACAGTACAGTCAGAATTTAGCGGTAAAATTTGGGGGTGTGCATAACTCTGAGATTTTTTTCATGTATCTGTCTAAATCTAAAGGGCTGCCCATATAATAATGATTAAAGCTTTGCTTTATCTCCGTTTTCATAAAAGTTCTTCAAATCAAATAATCCAAGTGCAGACTTTAAAGATGTATTTAACCAGACTGTAGATATTCTGCATCTCATTTCATTCCCAGGAAAAAGATTAGTAATTCTGCTATTATTCGACTGACTTTGATAATATTCAGTATCTTTTTCATCCATGTCCCTTTTAAAAAAATTGTATGTGTGTGTACATGTGTATGCGTGTGTGTGCATATTGTGCATGTTTGTGTGTGTGTGTGTGTGTGTGTGTGTTGTTTGAAATCTTCACATTCAAGCAATAATAATTTTTTTTTTAAGTGTTCATGCAAGTGTCTGTTCTTCATGTGAAATTCTTTAACTTTTATGTGATGTAAGACCCCAAAAGTGTTTGTTATTTTGTTATGTATTGCCTAGTTTTGTTGTGTTGTGATTAGACGAATTGGTTGCCCATAGTGTTTAAAGAGAAAACAAGGGGTTTTTTTCCATACTAACAAAACATATTCTGTTTGTGTGGAGAAAGCACAAGCATGTGGGTCTTTGAACTAAGGGTTTTTGTCATTGTTTGTTTTGTTTAGTATTGTTTTGGTCACTTTAGTATATGTTCAGCTCAGCTTGGGTTTACTCTAAGAAATTCATAACATTTAAAACGGATGCCCAATCAAATGAAGATGTAACTTAACTAAGGCAGTAGTGTGATCAGAAGCAGCTGCGTAACAAAAGGCAATGTTGGCTGTTTCAGCAGAAGAGTGGCATGAGCTGCCTGACCTGTTCGTAAATGGCTGTGCCTGGTCTTTGTTTTGTTTCTTTCTCTAGAAGAGTTCCATGAGCTGCCAGACATGCCGTACCAGGAAACCTCCCCCGCTGTGACGCAGCATCGGGGGAGCATCTATGTGTTCAAGAACTACGCGCAGATCTTCTGCATAGCAACATCCACCTGGACGTTTCTGAACCTCTTCATCCCTGTGCCTGGCCTCCCGCTCTACGCCCATCCCCACCCTGACCCCAACGTCAACGGCCTCGTCATCTCCTGCTTCAACTCGCAGTCACTGTGGCATGTCGACCTGGACAAGAAGGAGAGCAGAGAGTTGACCAAGTTTGAGAAAGAGGGAGGAGGAGGGGTGCTTAGCAAGGGACACTTTCTACCATTTCCAGGTACACGAGATAGGTGTAGTCGGGGACACCAGTGTCGAATATTATTATAGTTCAATGATGGGAAGCAAGAATTAAAAGGTGTGTTGAAAAGAACCATCTTGACCTCTCATATTGTTACTGTGCCATATTTTCCCAACTACATCCCTTCTAGCAGTTGCCCGTTCAGTTGATCAATTAGGTTCTCCTGATTTTTCTGTTTTGTACAATATCATTTTGAAAAAAAAAAAAAAAAAAAAAAAAAAAAAACTCTAAAAGAGGTGGTAATGGCTTAACAGTACAACAGTGACAGAAGTCAACATTGAGTGTGATGTTAGAAACTTGATTGCGCAGTGGTTTCTAACTGTCTGGTCTATAACAACAAGGAATCACAGTAGTTTGTAACTGTCTGGTCTGTAGCAACAAGGAATCACAGTGGTTTGTAACTGTCTGGTCTATAGCAACAAGGGATCACAGTGGTTTGTAACTGTCTGGTCTATAGCAACAAGGAATCACATGGTTTGTAACTGTCTGGTCTATAGCAACAAGGAATCACAGTGGTTTGTAACTGTCTGGTCTATAACAACAAGGAATCACAGTGGTTTGTAACTGTCTGGTCTATAACAACAAGGAATCACAGTGGTTTGTAACTGTCTGGTCTATAGCAACAAGGAATCACATGGTTTGTAACTGTCTGGTCTATAACAACAAGGAATAAACTGCTGAACCAGTATCAAGAGCAAAGTGACGAAATACGGAAATCAAGCTGACCACCAGACACATTAGAATGTAAGCTCTATGAGATCGCAAAGTTGTCAGACGTCAGAGAAAGGAGAGGGAGTGGACATGGGAGAGAAAACGGGGCTGGAGTGGAGTGCCTTAAACTGCATACCTTTTGACCTTTACCTTCTGCTGGTGCTTTAAGGGGCATCACCTGTCTGAACATCCAACAGGCTCATGGACCCTAACTTTCAATTTTTGTCTGTTTTCAATGGTGGCATTGGTGTGTAACGTAAATTTAAGCTGTTTGTATTGAAAAAGGCTGCATTGAAAGCCAGTTGTGTGGGAGATAATGGGGAAGAATGGAGGGGATTGGCCTAAGCACATGTTTGTGTCACTGGCTCACGCCCAGGTTTCAGGAGCCAGTTGACATCACATTGATTTTCTCACTGCCCCCAGTTTAGCACAGCTGGGTTGGACTGTCTTGTCAGTCTTACAAATGGTGCTTGTGTTTGTTTGGTTTGGGTTAATTTTTGGTTGAGAATTTGTTTTTGTTAATTTTTGGTTTAAGAATTTCCTTTGAATGCAGGCAGGGGAATTAAGCACTGTCCTAAAAAAGTGACAAGTGTGGATTTGATGGAGAGTGAACATTTCTTTTTCGCTTATGCTGAATTCAGCAAGAACAGAAAACACACACACATGCACACACATGCACGCACGCACGCACAAGAATGAAGACATTTTCATAATTTTTTCGTCTTGTAGGGAAAAGAGGACAGTATTCTCACAGTTGAATTTTGTTAACTTTTTTCAGTGCCATTTTGTCACCTTTCCTCTCTATAGCACTTTTGTTTCAAACACACACTAGACCCTATTTTCAAGAAATGACCAAAACTGTAAGACTGACTTATCTTTTGGAGACTGAATTGATTTTTGTATGTAAATGAAGGTGGAACAGACAATCATGAAAGGAATCATTCAGAGTTTAGTTTATTGCTCTGAAAATTTGGAGAATTTCATCATAAAAGTAAAAACATTTTGATTTTGATCTGCAACTCTGGAGCGTTTGTGTGTTTATGTGTGTGTGTGTGTTTGTGTTGAGTGTGTATGTGTTTGTTTTGTTTTCTTTTCTGTTTTTTCAGTGTAGTATGACAGATGCCATGATGAACGCTTGGCAATTTGAGCTCTGCAGCCCCCTGTGCTCAGGGGACATTTTTGGTCTGTCTCAGGGAAACCGACCCTCGACAGCTCGGTCTACAAGTGAACAATCATTGCCTAGGAGTCATGGTGATATCCCCATCCCAAGCAAGGCTATAGCGTTTTATCTGCAAGGGGAGGTTCTTGTCTTTCAGTGTATGCTTAACTCATAAAAAGTGCCGAGAATCCACTTTAGACGTGCATTTATAAAAAGTCACATGCCATCCCTTTAGATCTGCAAGTATTGTCAAGCTCTTTCATCCACAAAATCATGGATACCACCAGAGAGTTATATTGAAATGGAAGGTGCCACAAATACATATCCCCCTTGCTTCTTCTTGTCCCCACCCCACTAGATACAAGTCAGTACTTCTTCCCTGAGATGTTGGCACACCTTTGTGTTGTCATTGAAGGTGCTACAAATGATTACTACGCCTTCGCCCCCTACCCCCCCCCCCACCCTCGCCCCGTGAACCCTATGTGCTGTTATTCAAGGCATTGTTGAAGGCACTATAAATAAACCCCACCCCACTCCCATTAGACAGAAGTTAGTAGACCCTATGAACTGTTGTTGAAGGCAGTACAAATAATTCCACCATTAGGCAGAAGTCAATAGACCCTATGTGCTTTTGCTGAAGGCACTATAAATAATTCCCCCATGAAATAAGTTAGTATACCCCATGTGCTGTTGTTGAAGGCGCTACAGATAATCCCCCGCTAAACAAGGGTTAGTGAACACCTTGAAGGCGCTTCAGATAATCCCCCTGCTACACAAGGGTTAGTGACACCTTTGCTCTGTTACTGGAGGCACTACAAATAATACCCTCCACTGGACAGAAGTTCATAGGCACCTATGCGCTGTTGTTGAAAGACTCTACAAATAATTTCCCCTGTTAGAAGTTTGTGGGCCCAATCTGCTGTTTATTGGAGGCACTACAAGTAATTCCCCCTCTAGACAGAAGTTCGTAGGCCCAATCTGCTGTTTATTGAAGGCATTACAAATAATTTACCCTGTTAGACAGAAGTTTGTGGGCCCAATCTGCTGTTTGTTGGAGGCACTACAAATAATTTCCCCCACTAGACAGAAGTTTGTGGGCCCAATCTGCTGTTTATTGGAGGCACTACAAATAATTCATCCAACAGGTTAAAAGTTAGTGGACTCTATGTGCTGTTTATTGAAAACAGTAAAGTAATTCCCTCCATTGATAGAAGTTAGTTTAGCCCATGTGATTTTTTAGTGAAGGCACTGCAAACAGGTGTGCGGTTTGTTCAAAATATTATGAATTACCCATTTCATACCAGCCGCCCTGGCAAAGTGGTTAGCGTTGCGGACTCCTGACTGGAAGGCCGTTGGTTCGCATCCCATGAGAGCCATTTACAGGTGTGAGGTTTTTTTTCCCCCCCCTCCCAGTTAGTTTCCACCTTCATTTGACTTTGCTGTACGCGCAACTGGAAGACCGAGACCACACAGTCGAGTTTTATTCACTGAACGGGTCTCAAATTTCCTAATCAACACTGCCGGTATCTTCTATCTCGTGCCTGGCTGACGCCAGGATACACTATGACATTTGGCATTGAGTACAGCCCTGTCATGAAGTGTCAAACCTGCATGAAAATCCTTAGCAACATTTTCATCATCCTCATCCTCAGACATCAGCATCAAAAACAAAAAAAGTCTCAAAGTCTGTGGCCCTTCATACCTTGCTCTCATGGTGACCTTAGTTTCGGGTGGGCTTTTTTTTCTTTTTTTTTTTTTTCCCTCCCAGTCTGTGCCCATGAGTTTGGTTCTGTAGGGTTCACGGGTATCGACTAATTTATCGGAACTATCGTTGGATGGCACACTCCGAAGATGATCACTTTGGCTCCACAACTAAGCAATTATTGTCATTAGTAGGGGGCTTAGTAAGTGCTGTCTTGAGTATGTTGGATCAGAAAAAGACACCACCACTGACCACCACTGAAGTGATTCGGCAGCAGTGCAGTGTCTCCCTGATGAGTTGCCTCTTGACGATTTGACATGACTGCTCCTTGTGGATTGCTGGTGCCAGAGCTTTGGCAGGATGGGCCAGGTTGTTGCTGTGGACGGATGCTGGAATGAGCGGCATGGGCGCAATACCTTGAAGCGGCACGGAAAATGAGATGGAGAAAAAAAAAAAAAAAAGACAAACAGAAAAAGAAAAAAATACCGTCCATCAATAAATGTAAGTCAGTGGCTTGTGTGTGCCGTCATTGAATTACATTACTATTCCCCTCCTTCCTATAAAGAATATGAAGCATTCTGGCTGCAAACATAGTCTGTTCTCTCTCTTCTCTCTCTCTCTCTCTCTCTCTCTCTCTCTCTCTCAGTGTGTGTGCATGTGTTGTGTGTGCTTAAACAAAGAAATTACAAATCTGTCTGGCTTTGAGAGTGAAAACTGTTTGTTTCAAATATCTTTAAATGAATATGGTTGCTGAACGTGGGAATTGGGAACACAATATTACATTTTGAATATAAATGTCGTCCTATTCCAAGGTTTTAATAACAGAAAAAAAAAAGGGGGGGGGGGGGGGGGGGGGGGGGGGGGGGGGGGGGGGGGAGGATTTCAAGTAATTTCTTCTCTTTCTGAGTCTATTGAATGCAACTCCCTTTGCTATCGCTATTGTTATTTTTGTTGTTGTTTTCATACACCCATATCTTATTGGTGATTTGTTTGACTTGGGGTGTGTGTGTTCTCCTTCCCCCACCCACTCCTCGCTTCACCTCTTCCTCGGTTGCACCGTAGTCTATCCTATTTTCAGACACAGTGTCTGTTCATATCGTATGCTCAGTTTTCAGATCTTACGGGGGGTTTTTTTTTGTTGTTTTTTTTTTTCAAGGCAAGCTAGCTATAAAACTTTTCTACCAAAGAGCAAAAGTAGAATTATTGAGCAACCAAACGAAAGAGACAAACAAATTACAAAAGCCACCAAACGTTTCGACCTCTTGGTCTTCTTCAGGCGGGACGAATAACATTCACAACAATGAAAACAAAGGACGAAACTCAACTTCTTTCTTTGAATCTTGGTTCAAAATGTGGTGGTGTGGTCCTGGGTCGTCATATTTTGCACTGAGATCGAACAGAGAGGTGTCTGGCCGTTCATCCTTTGTTTGCATCATTTTGAATGTTATTTGTCCAGCCTGAAGAAAACCAAGTGGTTGAAACGCGCTGTGTCTGTTTTGTAATTCATTATGTTCATTAACTCTACTTTCGCTGTTATGTTTTAATTTCCGCTGTAGTCAACCCACTTTGATACCATCCATATCCCTCAAAAAAATATGTTTACTATGTGATTATTATTGGTTTTTCACGGTTGTGATCTCATTCTCTTCCGAAGTATTGTATTGTTTTCTTAAGCAAGTCAAAAGTGCTTCAAGTTTTGGTTCTTTTTTTTTTGTTTGTTTTGTTTGTTTATTTGTTTGTTTTTTGCTGTCCCAACCTTTGCGCCACTCAGAGGCAGTGCACCCACGCCGTTCATTACGACACCCTGTCCACAGCCACAGCCCGGTCGGCCCTGCCGCGGCCCCGGCACTTTCAATCCAGCAGTCAATGTCAAGAGGTAACCCACCGGAGGAGACACTGCACTGCTGCCGAGTCACTTCAGTGGTGTTCAGTGGCGTCTGTTCTGATCTAACATACGCAGGACACCACCTACTAAGCCCCCTACTGACGACAATAATTGCTTAGTCGCAGAGCCGGCGTGAGTGAGCTCTCTCTCCGGAGGGCGCCACCACCTTCGTCCAAGGACAGCCCCCATGGACTCGCCGATACCGGTGACCCCAACGGAACCAAACCAAGGCCACAGACGTGGAGAGGACATCAAAACTGAGGTCACCATGAGAGCAGGGCAGGAAGGGCCACAGAATTTGAGACATAGGCCTGAGAGATACAGGCACCTGCAGTGTTGGTCAGGAAATTTGAGCAACACTCTCAAAACGCATCCATTAAGTGGATGAAACTCGACTGTGTGGGTCTCAGTCTTTCCAACCGAGTCCGCAGCAAACTCAACTCTGGGTAGGAGCCGGTCGGGGCAGAAAAACCCACATGACTCTGATGGGATTCGAACCCACGACCTCGCAGCCAGGAGTCCGCGGCGCTAACCACTTCGCCACGGCGGCTGGTGTGCTTCATGTTTTTAGTCCACAAAGTCATCGGTCGATCCAAGGGCAGTCAGAACTGGTTGGCCTGTGGTGATACAGCCCGTCCTGTTGCAAGCAGTTTGTGCATTCGTAAATGAAACGAAGCGCAGGAACTGACGTCATGGTCATTATCTGATGAAACACTGACCTCTGTAAATGACATGCGCAGACATGCTGCTGGAACAAGATTAAGCCGGATTTGCTGGAGGTGCCGTATTTCATTGTACCAGTAACCTACATCTAAACCACAAATTCCGATCCGACAATTCCCTCTGTGTGTGTGTGTGTGTGTGTGTGCGTGTGTGTGTGTGTGTGCGCGCGCGCGCGTGTGTGTGCGTGTGTGTGTGTGTGTGTGTGCGTGCGCGCATGTATGTGTGTGTGTGTGTGTGTGTGTGTGTTTAGAAACATTCCGGGTATATGTTAACTGCTTTGTAGTTGAACACACACACACGCACGCACGCACGCACGCATGCACACACGTATGGAACAGGCTGACATGTTACTCGGAAGAGTCGAACAGCTTTTGGGAGTAGGCTGGGGGGGGGGGGGGGGGGGGGGGGGGGGGGGGGGGGAAGGGAGTGGGAGGGTGAATGAAAAAGCCTTGCCCAACGTTCATAACACGCCGAACCCTACTCATATGGTATATACCTAGAATATAATCTTGAATGTTTAAACGTTTTCGAATTGGAAAGGGGAAAAAAAAAAAAAAACTGTTGGGAAGGTAGGCGGGAGATGGAGGGGGAGTGTTGAAAATACCTTCTGAGTGGCTGAGATTAATAAGATAAACAGCCAACAGTGCCAGACTCCATCCAGCTCATAACTGGGATTGAACACTATACATTGTCAGCGGAAGGTTAAGAGGCTTGATCTTATCATGGGCTGAAAGTGAGTTCTTGTACAGTCAAATAAAAGAAAATGAGGAATATCAAGAATCTGACCACATGCACAAGCAGGTGCCGGTTTTCAAACATCTTCATAACCATCCTTTAACCCGCAGCCTATGTATAAGGTTATAGTTTGGGATAGAGCTGAATCTTCGAGGTATGGTTTCTGTCTCATATTCAAGACTGAACATGTGAGGATGTGAATCGCTTCAGATGAAGAAAGCGGGACATCACAGTTCAAAACATCAGGTGTATTTCTTGCCGCTTCCTTTGCATGAAAATCAGCTGAGTCATTGCCATGTAAACTGGAGTGCCCTGGAACCTATAACAAAGTTATATCGGTACCCCGCGTTATCAACTGATGAATTAGAAAAAAAGATCTCAACATATTATGTCTGAATGACTCGATTTCAATTGACTGTGTAGAACCGTAAGCGCTGATTTTGAATCCGATAACGTAAGTATTTTTCTATGTAAAACAGGCATGTAAAGAATGAAATCTACTGCTTTCAAAATTGCAAATACCTCTGCTTTAGATACAGAACGTCCTTTCGTAATATGGAGTTTCTTTCTAATATTGAGCTCTGGTTTTGCAAAAGAAGCCCCAACATCGAAAGTATCTAAAACAGAACCATCCGTGAAAATGTGTAAATAGGAATCGTATTTCCTACCTATCAGGTCTTTGGGATAGGATAACAGTAACAGAAGATTATCGTTTTTATTAAGATATCCGTAAACGTAGATTATTTCAGCTTGCTTTGACAACGAAGAAGGCAATAGGCAAGAGCGGCAATACCATCAAGAGACGGGTTACAATGGGGAAACTTAATCACCTAAGACACGTATGTCAAGCGACTATCTTCTGAAACGTGACTAGAACTACTATCTTCTGAAAAACACTACTATTATTTTCATAAGATAGTAGTAATACTACTATCTTATGAAAATTATAGTAGTGATTTCAGAAGATAGTAGTACTGGTGACGTTTCAGAAGATAGTCGCTTGGCGTTGCGACTATCTAGTGAAATGATCCCTGGGTGAAATTATGTCCTCTTTCTTGGTGTTATTACTATCCAGGGTCACTGATCGATGGTCATTTGGCCTATTAGTGTAGAACGAGTTTATGTGAACAATGTATGACGTTTCTGACCAGTGGTCATTTTGGCCCAAATTCACTGTTTGACAGCTAGTGACTGTAGAACGAGTTCAGGTGAACAATTTATGACGTTGCTGACCAGTGGTCAGTGTCCTTGACCAGTGGTAATTTTTGCCTAATTTCACTGTTTGACTGCCAGTTTGTTCTGTTGTTTCTGTAACAGAAGCGTTACTTTTTTTTTACCCAAAATGCTCATTACAAGGTTCGCGCTTTATCCTTTCCGTTGTTATATAACAATTGCTTGTTAGGTTTATATTAGGAGACAGACCATCGCACGCACGCACATATACTCACGCACACGCACACAAATTACATGCACACGCGCACTTCGCTCGCACATACTCGCACACAGCACTGCTGTACTGCCCGGACATGCCGTGCCTCCGTGACGGCACAACTAAAAAAAAAAAAATTCCCATGTTCTCTCGTCTACCTCTAGGGGATGCAGCTGCCATAAATATTTCTAACAGGGTTCTGGCCACTGGAAGGGTAAGTTTACATGCACCAGCGATGACCTTTGTGACCCCAGAGTAGTCGAAACACAGAGACCTGTCTGGCACTGGAAGGCGCGTGTGGAATTTCCTGCTTCACCAATATATCGGGCAGAAGAAGAATGACATGTGGTTTTAGAACTGGTTCAGCAAAGTAGTTCAGAAAATGAAGGGGGGGGTAAACGTATACAAGTTTATCGAAAAGAATCTTAGCTTGATTTATTTGTTCTGCGTATTTAATAGTTTTTAACGTCTTATCATCTGAAGCCAAAACAGTTAAAAGTGTGTACTGTGTGCGATGGTTTAATTTCCTTAAAAAAAAAAAGAATTCACTTACATTACACATATTGAATACCTCAGACTTTCTCTGCATATGTTTAAAGTAAGAACGAAGTGTTATGCCCCTTTTCTTCCTCATCTGCTGTTGTCATACTAACCAAACAAACGTACACAAGATTGTGTTCTCCTATGTTTTACTTCTGTTGTTTCTGTAACAGTAGCGTTGCTATTTTACCCCAAATGTAAATTCTATACTCGTTACAAAGTTAGCGCTTTACCCTTTCCGTTGATATATAACAATTACTTGTTAGGTTTATATTAGGAGACAGATATCGCACACACGCACATATACGCACGCACACGCACACAAATTACATGTATGCGCACTTCGCTCGCACATACTCGCACACACGGGTGCGTCCAATAAGCGCGCGTTTGGCAATTTGACAACATACGCGCATTTACCATAAGCACGAATTATCAGTGTACAATAGGCGTGCATATTTTCGTCCAAGGTTAGTAAAATGAACTGTCTGTTAAGTGCGCATTTCCTTCAGTTAGAAATGTTATTCCAAAATCTTTCACCACACCATTCGGCAATACTTACACAGACTGTACTGTACTTTACAATAAGTAAAAAGTCTGAGCATCGAAATCTTTGGTCACTTTTCTACATTTGGTTTAGGAAAACTAAGAACACTGTTTCATTCATTTTGTATTGTTAAATTTACGCCTTTGACGAGTACAATGGTGAGGTCAAAATTCTTACCCCGTTTCCCAGGGTTTTTGTTCGTTTTTATTTGTTTGTTTTTCACAGTATGATATCTTCATTCAGGTTTACATCCTGTGCATGATTTTATTTCAAATTCATGCAGTTTTCTAAGAATTGTGGTGTAAAACTGCTTTGTGAACAAAAAAAAAAAAATGAAGAACTGTTCCTCCTAGTGTTCCATCCAAGCTGTCCCGTTCATTATCAGCCATCTTCATTTTTGTAGGGCTACGTCTGTTGCAAGTGTTACTGATTCTATCGAAATCTGATATCACGCACGCTCGCACCCACCCACCCACCCACCCACACACACACACAACCCTCTCGGTTCTTTACATAAGTCCCATCAATCCACCCACCCCTACCCTCCCTTCACTCTCCTCGCAAACCTCCTCCACCTCTCCCTTCACCCATCCCCTGCCAACCGGTCATCCACCTTCTGGCGAGTGAATTTCTTTCGCTATGTTCACCTGCTTGGGCGGCCCACTGACACCTGAAAAACGTTTGTTTGTTTGTTTTTTTGTGTGTGTGTGTGTGTTTTTTTTTTGTTTTTTTTTTTTTCCGGAGAACCTTGTCTGCGATGAACTGAGTTCACAAGCTAGACATCTGGGCGAAAACGCGCGTGGTGACACGGACTGTTAATGTTCACAGGCCGCTCTTGGCAGAGGGAGTGCCTGTATATCTCAGTTTGAGACATTATTTTCCCGCATCCGTATCGGCTTTGACAACCGGTTTTAACTGGATTTTGTTTGCGCCTTCGCTACAGCGAGACTGATAAGGCATGCCTGGACAGACACGCTCGCAGTTTGTAAATTCATTGATTACAGTCAGCCAGGTCGCTTTGCGTATAATCAGACAGCCGAAGGCCAGGCGTCAAGAGAGAACAAAGTTTGAAAGCAGCTACCAGATTACGGGGTGACAGGTGGTTTGATGGCACACATCCCTTAATTACGTGAATTCCAAAGATTCTGAGTTCCCGCCGTTTCGAATGTTTTGTGCTCCATTTCGAATCAGTTCTATATCTTTAAGCTGAGCTGACTACGGCGGTCTCTTAGGTAAACCCGTTCTCTGAAACTTGTTTAAGCCCCATCATCGTCAGTAGATATTTTCACCTTTGCTTTTTATTATTGTTATTATTATTGTTGTTGTTATTATCATTATTATTATCATCATCATCATTACTATTATCATCATCTCATTATAATTATTATTATTATTATTATTATTATTATCATCATAATTATCATCATCATTTACATAACGCCTATCCTCGGGCAAGGATCAAACTTCAGTGCTTTACAATCCACGCACCTGTTTACACAACGGGTACAGTACCTGGGTACAGTCTTCTGAAGACTGCCTGCTGGTGCTACACTCCGTCATTTCTGATGTCATTTCAGTCACTGTCAGCCGCTCAACTTTCTTCCTTCCGTCGATTTTTTCACCAGACTGCATGCCATGTGTAACACGTCATCCATACCAACAGCCAAACTGGCCTTCTCCCCGAAATGGTATTTCTCGTGTGAGGAACCTGTTATGCGCGCATTCAGTCACAGAATATCTTTCTCATAAAGAGTTTTGTTTGTTTGTTTTGTTTTTAAATCAGAACAAATGTTAACCCTAGGGGAACAATCTGCCATATACCAAAACGATCCGGCGGAGATTAGACCCCCAACCCCCAAGATCACAAGTCCGGTGCTCTGCC
Organism: Conus betulinus; assembly: GCA_016801955.1. Classification (NCBI taxonomy): domain Eukaryota; kingdom Metazoa; phylum Mollusca; class Gastropoda; order Neogastropoda; family Conidae; genus Conus; species Conus betulinus. The sequence goes on from JADBJO010000016.1 coordinate 960,087, forward strand.
AATTCCTGTTTTTGAGTGGGAAGAACACAGCGAGCCGACACACCAATTCCTGTTTTTGAGTGGGAATAACACAGCAGCGAGCCGATACACCAATTCCTGTTTTTGAGTGGGAAGAACACAGCGAGCTGATACACCAGTTCCTGTTTTTGAGTGGGAAGAACACAGCGAGCCGACACACCAATTCCTGTTTTTGAGTGGGAAGAACACAGCGAGCCGACACACCAATTCCTGTTTTTGAGTGGGAAGAACACAGCGAGCCGACACGCCAATTCCTGTTTTTAAGTGGGAAGAACACAGCGAGCCGACACACCAATTCCCGTGTTTGCCATCAACACGCTGCTTGAAAAAGGCACGTGAAACACTGTCCAGAAAATAACGTTCTGAAAAGCAATTAAAGAGGTGAACACATGCATACAACCGGTGTACGCGCGCGCGCGCGGGCGCGCATGCGCACACACACACACACACACACACACACATACACACACACCGCTATTCCACCATGAATGTTGATGTCAGAAGTTACCAAGAATGGACACATTGCCTATTTTTCCCTCCAAAGTGTTGTCAAAGCAACCAAACTGACTGACTTCAAACAAAACGTTTTTAACTTTTTTCCCCCTCTCTCTCTCTCTCTCTCTCTCTCTCTCTCTCTCCAAAAAATAAAATAAAAATAAAAAAAAAGACAAACTTTACAAGTCGGTTTTTCTTTGAGGCGTTAGATGTGGGAACCAAATGCAGTCAACAACAAACTTCTTTGGTTTCGCTGCCAAGAGAAAATTTAACTGGATTAAAATAAAGTCATGTTAGGGTATAATCAGAGGCAGCTGGCAGTGTATGTTCACATTGTTAACAGAGGTGCTGCCTTAAAAAAAAAAAAAAAAAATGAAATGGTGGGGGGGGGGGGGGGGGGGGGGGGGTTGGTGGTGAAAGAACAATCGGACACGCATGAGTATGCCCCTTTATCAGACCAACGGTAGCCTCTAGAATGATGTCAGCACTTCCATCACGCATGCTCTACGCAGGGAGAGAAAGAGAGGGGTGGTGGGTGGGGGTGGATGGGGGTGGGGGAGGGGGGGGCAGAACGTTACAACGTAGGCAGAACGACATTTTTTTTTCTCCTTGTCATGGTGCAAGTCCCGTGATCCCTGTGGAAACCTGTAACAAATCAAAGCTGCATAAAAAGCGCGGCGCAGCAAACGCTGTCCAGAAAGGTTCCCGCGGCATCACCACCAGCAACGACCTAGCCTACAGCCGAATCAGGTCACGTCATCTGACCGGAAGGTTCCTCCACTTTCAGGTACTTTGATGCTTTCGTTCTTGTTCCGTTCTAACTTCATTGTTGGAGACGTAGCACGAAGGGACTTCTTTTTCTTCTCTTTTCTTTTTTTTTTTTTTTTTTTTTTGGACGCCATTCTGTTTTTATCAGGTCTGTTTAGTACAAGTTGGTGTAAAAATCGTCTGTCAGTGACTGGAAGGTGCATTGCATTATGGTTGGTTCATTTGTTTTGTTTTGTTTTTTAACGTTTTGGAATGAACATTTTTGTTACCCACTGAAAAAGAAAAAGCATTTGTAAACTAGACAAAGACAGTTTCATAAAAGGTAACTGAAAGAGTGCAACGAACTATGTAACATGCTGCACATATGCCGAGAGAGAGAGAGAGAGAGAGAGAGAGAGAGAGAGAGAGAGAGAGGTACATCATCCCGCTTTCCCGACAATATCAATCCAAACTAAGCCCTTGGTTTTTCGGAGTGAAGCACAAGGTATAAAACATGGGTTAATGTATGACTGTTATCTTTAAGTCGCGTTAACATTTTTTTTTCTTAATCTTTGTATAAATGAAATGCAACTATCGTTCAAGAAGAAGAAGAAGAAAAGTGAATATATATATAATATCACAAATTCATCTTCGTTCCACATTTTCAATCAGTTCCCATGGAAACGATAGAAAAGCCAGTTCTGATGGAATTGTACATTGATCCCCACTTTTTGACAGACATATACTCCTCTAAAGAGTATCTGCATGTCGTGTGCCGCTCACAGTGAAACATATCCTTTCATCCTTGCTTATGTGAGGCATAAACACTTTACAGCAGACTGCATGAAAACCTTATTCAGAGATGTCTCACCTGATGTGATCTTTGAATATCTGAGGGAGATGAACATTTTTCATCTGATTTAAGATTTTACGCAAGAAAGATTTTTAACGAAATTCCCGGCGTGTTTTTGGAAGGTGTGTTTTAAAGAATTGTGTGAATGAGTTTTTGTTGTTTCTTAAATGACTTATGAGTTAGCTTCAACGCGGTGACAGCCCTGATATGGCCCTCTGTGGTCGGCTGGGCTATAAGCAACATTACCATGACCATCAGACGGGGCAGAGAGCCTTGTAATGTATATAGTCTGTCACATGAT
>JADBJO010000016.1:965000-977500 GCA_016801955.1 Conus betulinus
CTACCGTCGATCCATGCTTCTGGTCAGAAAGACTACAACCAAGCTAGCAAGGTCACGGAAGAGGTCAGGACCTTGACTCTAGGGCGCAAAGTGGCCCTCTGTGCGGGGCTGATGGGCTGCGAGGCCATTGGTGTGTTCGACAATCTCAACACGATGCCTTTGTTGCAGGTATTACCACCTTTACAGGAAATCTTCCTGTGGTTTCCATGATATAATGACCGAGGGCATTAGTGAAGTAGTAGTAGTAGTAGTAGCAGCAGTAGTAGTAGTAGCAGCAGCAGCAGCAACAGCAGCAGTAGTAGCAGCAGCAGCAGCAGTAGTAGTAGTTGTTGTTGTTGTTTGTTTTGTTGTTGATGTTGTTATACAGCGGCAGCAAAAGTAAAAACGAAAATAGGTCTACTTACAATAATTAAAAACAGTAGGAAAGACCAACCCTTAGTCCCGATTTATGCCTGTGGTGTTATCAACTTTGAAACTGACGCTCATAACTGCGTCTTTACACATAAAAGCAAAATGATCAGACGGTGTTACTAGTTTTTGATTACCTTCAATTCAACACACGGGATCTCTCTCTCTCTCTCTCTCTCTCTCTCTCTCTCTCTCTCTCTCTCTCTCTCTCTCTCTCTCTCTCTCTCCCAGAATTATCAAAACTCACAAACTGCCCATTATCCAATGTAGGAATTATAACCCGGAACTGCGGGGGCGTGATACGAAAATGACTACGCGACTATGCATTGTTTGTCTATTCACTGATGAAATTGAGTTAATCAGTTGTTAATTAAAGAGTGATCATGAGAACATCACATGAATTAGTCAGTAGAGACACAAATATTTACCAGCCTGTACAGATACTGCACTTAGATTCGTTTTAAACGCGGGGTTTAGATTACTTATAATTAATATTGATCGACTGTCCAAGGAATTTCTGTGTCGTATTGTACGATTGGAAAGAGGGGGAAAATAACTGGATGTCGTCATCATTTTTGTTGTTTTATACACTTGGTTTTTATCATACAGTATTGGAACGCCAAGTAGAGAGTCTCTAGGGACTACATGTATACAAACTCTCCACCAAAGTGTAACAGATTGTAGATGATAGGTCTAGATAAAACAAAATGCTAGTTTCAAAATGAAGTGACTGCAGGCGAAAATTGAAATAAATGTTAAAAGTAATTGTAAGTAACTCTGCCGGTTGACTTGTCTTGTAGTTTGTTTTTGTCCATGTTCACCGGTGGAGTAACTGAAAATTACTTTTAGAATTCATAACAGTCAGGTAAAAGGATCAAGATGATACCGATAGAAGTTATGCATCTACTCCTTTCCCGTGGATAAAGATCTTTCTTTTGTTTCTTCTCTCTCTCTCTCTGTGTCCTTGTTCTAAGGAGCTGTGACCTTCATGGATAAATTCTCTCTCTCTCTCTCTCTCTCTCTCTCTCTCTCTCTCTCTCTCTCTCTCTCTCTCTTGGCGAGAGCTGTTGTGTTTCAACAATATTCTTGCAAATCCATTTCAATGTAGGCAATGTTAACGAAAACGTATTTCGTAACTTTCTTTCAACATTTCATGGTTTTAAGTTTTGGTATTCTTGTTGTGTAAATGTATGTAAAGAAGTACAATCCACCAAAATCTTCTCGCAACACCTGCCTGCAAGGATTAGTGGCTCGAGTGTGTGTGTGTGTGTGTGTGTGTGTGTGTGTGTGTGTGTGTGTGTGTGTGTGAGTGTGTGATTGTGTGTGTGTGTGTGTGTGTGTGTGTGTGTGTGTGTGTGTGTGTGTGTGCGCGCGCGCGTGTGCAGTGGGTGCGTGCGCGCACGCGTGCACGTGTTTGTGTGTGTGTGTGTGTGTGTGTGCGCGCGCGCGCGTGCAGTTCGTGCGTGCGCGCACGCGTGCACGTGTGTGTGTGTGTGTGTGTGTGTGTGTGTGTGTGTGTGTGTGTGAAATTTTGTTTGTCATTAGTGCAAATCTAAAAGAGTGCCATTTACGCGAGCAACAAACAGCTCAAAAACTTCTTCCGAACAACCTGGGAGTGTTTCAAGGGTGTGTCCTCTCTCTTACTTTCCTCTGCATCAATCTGGAGAATGTAATGCTGGAAACGCTTCTGTACTTCAGCTCTTCAATATCGGTAGGGGGTAAGACTCTTTGCATCCTGCGTTTTGCTGATGACGTCGATCTATTGGGAAGCGGCGAGGCAGAAGTGCAGGGACTCACCATCAGATCGGCGAAAGCATCGGAAACAGACGGGGAAAAAATCATCTCAGCGACAAGTAAAACCTTATCCAACACTTCCTGACGACATTCAGCAGTCAACACCCAAACGAACGCATTGACACTGGAAGACATAGACAGATTCATCACTCACTCACACTCACTCAGGCAGCCGTCGTTCCTCTCCAGGCTCTTCTGTTGGCAGCTGTCGTGAGGAGATCCGGCATGGTCATTTTGGTCCAATCCTTTATGTTTTCGGACCAGCTCTTTCTCTGCCGTCCTCGTCTGCGCCCTCCTTCAAAGGTACGTTGGAGGATGGTTTTGGAGGGGGCGTTTGTGATGAATGATGTGGCCAAACCATGCCATCTTCCGTCGTTTGACGGCTGCCAGTAGTGGTTCGTGGGGCCCAACTAGGTTGGTGACCAGGTTCCGCACACAATTTTTGGTCTTGTGCTCCTTGTAGGAGATGTGGAGTTGTGTTTCCTCAGTTACCTGGTCTCAAACGCCTGGATTCTTCTGTCTGTTTCAGCCATACAGCTTCATACATCATGCATACTAGTGTTGGCATGTATCTCACACTGACTCCAAGACCATTTCATGAGACAGTTGGAGCTAGGTGTCTAAGGGGTGCCCCCAACTGTTTCAATGAACAACGTACAGCACCGTAACTGATAGCCATTCGTCTACTCTGTGCGACAATACTGAAGAAAGACAAGTGGAGATCCAGGCACTGCGACCCTGTTGGTATGGAACAATGACCGTAAAGACTAACTGAAACTCACAAAATACCCAAGGACATAAGCAGCATGCATGCTGAGTTTGCTTCCCTTGCTTTTTGTACTTCCAGTTCTTATAGAACAGGGAGTACTTTACAATGGGAACAAAGAAATGCTGGCTGTGTGTCTGTGTATCTGTCCGTCCGTGGTCAAAATGTGTTCCACTCGCTCCAGACAAAACTTCTGGGCCGATCTTTTTGAAAATTTGTAGGTATGTTCATTATGGGTCACGGATGATGTCCGATGTCTGTGTGTGTTACAATGGCTATAACGGCCCCTAACTGTTTTTTCTTCTTTATGGAATATCTCACGCGTACTCAAGATAAACTAGGAGTACGTTTTTATACTTTGCATCTTGTATGTATTTTCAGCCTGGCATGATTTCATTATTTGTCTGTGTTGCAGGCCTTGGGCGCCCCTACGTACATACTGACTCTGCCAGGCGTGATATCTGCCGTCGTCGCGGTGGCCTCTCTGCCCTTGTTAGGTTTTTTAGCTGACGGGGGAACTGATCCTCGAAAACGAAAAAAGCCTGTCACGATAGCTGCCTACTGCATAGGCTTGCTTGGGGTCTGCTTTAACCTCACTTCCGCCCTTCTCTCGGGCTGGAGACCCAAATCCCTAAGCAATAACACCATCAGCTCAAGCGTCACTGACAATTCCATGAAGGATACTGCAAGTTTAGAGTCAACCAACAAGTCTCTCCCAAACGGTCAGGACATTCTTGCTCTGTTTACCAACACAACCAACTATCAGATGGAGCTGTCAGATGAATCGAATGTAAGTCTACTTTCTGAAGAAATGGGCAGCAGTCCCAATTTAATGGACAGCGGAACGTCGGAGCTCCCAGTTTGCGTAGGTTTGACTTTGGCGGGTATGATCTTCATAGAGTTGGGGTTTGATCTCATCAGCTCGGCAGTAAAGGCTCTGATGCTTACCCACAGTGCTCCTGCTGATCACATGAGTCTGCTGATTATTGCAGTCATCATGGCGGCGCTTGGCGGCTGCGCCACTTCCGTTTCCGGTCTGGTGGATTTCGGGGGTCTTATCCATTATTTGTAAGTATAGTCGCGGTTATAAATGAAAGTGGTATTTAGAAATAGTAGCACTTATTGTCAAAGCATTCTTCCCATTACATTGACCATCGAAGTTCTTGAAAGTGAGGGCGGGGGAGAAGGGGGCGGGTGGTGGAGGCAGACAGAGAATGGGCGGGAAGGAGGGAGGGTACGGGGAGAAGACACACAGAGAGAGAGAGAGAGGCTAGAAAGACGGAGAGAGTGCATCGAGTATCTGTTCTCTCTGAACTGCTGGTGTTTAGACCTGTCTACATTACTGTGCACACACTGTGCGGTGAAGCACAGTCATTCATTTGACTTTATCGTTGTCCTCGGTGAGAATCGTTGCTTGTGTTTTCATCTGTAGATTGTGTCTCTTATATGACAAGGAACTGTAGGCAAGCACACAGCCAGCTCACGCGCGCGCGTGTGTGTGTGTGTGTGTGTGTGTGTGTGTGTGTGTGTGTGTGTGTGTGTGTGTGTGTACACAAACGCACATATTTGTACACATTTGTAGCTTTACTAATATGCACTCGCGCATGTGCATACAAGGTGTGAGGCGTTCATGGAGACTTTCTTTATTATTGCAGAGACCCGGTGTTCAGCAGGCAGGCGGCAGTTCAACTCGTGTTTCTCTTCATCCTCTGCATCCTGTGCTGCTGCTGTTCCGTCCTGTCCGCGCCCTCGCCTCTGTCCCCCAAGAACCTCAGCCACAGTCAGTTCCATACGGACCCCTGCCCTGACGAGGAGGACCAGCAGGGAGAGGCAGACTGTGTGGAGGATAGGGACGAGTCCACGGTGACGCCTTGGTCTGAGGCAACAGAGAGAACGTGTTCTTTGCCGTCATGACCCCTGCCGAAGCTCTTATGTCCAACTCTGTTCAGGTGAGAGAAAGAGTGCATTAAGAGTAACACTATCATGAATCTCTAGATCCGGAGGCATTGATGAACAAAGCTTACAAACCTGAAATCCTCATGGTGGTCGGGACGGTGATCCCTAGGACGGTAAAGGTGGTCCACCAGCCGCCTTGGCGAAGTGGTTAGCGTCGCGGACTCCCGGCTGGGAGGTCGTGGGTTCGATTCCCATCAGAGTCATGTGGGATTTTTTCTGCTCCAACCGGCTCCTACTCAGAGTTGAGTTTGCTACAGGCTCAGTTGGGAAGACTGAGACCACACAGTCGAGGTTTATCCACTTAATGGATGCGTCTCTGAGAGTGTTGCTCAAATTCCTGACCAGCACTGCAGGTGTCTGTATCTCTCAAGCCTGGTTGGTTGACGCCAGGATATACCATGAAAGGAAGCGTAGAGTACAGCCCTGTCATGCAGTCTCAGACCACAATGGAAATCTGTAGTATCATCTTAATCATCCTCATTCTCATCGATCAGCATTAAAAAAAAAAAAAAAAGGTCTCAAATTCTGTGGCCCTTCATGCCCTACTCTCATGGTGACCTCAGTTTCGATGTCCTTTCCACGTCTGTGGAGTTGGTTTAGTTCCATCGGGGTCACCCGTATCGGCGAGTTCATGGGGGTTGTCGTCGGAGGACGTGGTGGCGCTCTCCGGAGGAAGACCTCACTCGCACCGGCTCCGCAACTAAGCAATTATTGTCGTCAGTAGGGGGCGCAGTAGGTGGTGTCCTGCATCTGTTGGATCAGAACAGGCGCCACTGAGCACCACCGAAGTGACTCGGCAGCAGTGCAGTGACTCCTCGGTGGGTTGCCTCTTGACGACTTGACATTGACTGCTCCCTGTGGATTGCCGGTGACGAGGCTGCGGTGGGACTGACAGGGCTGTGGATGTGGACGGGGTGTCGGAGTGGGCGGCGTGGGTGCACTGCCACTGAGGTGGCACAGAAAATGGGACAGCAATAAAAAAAAAAAAAAAAAAAAAAAAAAAGAAAAGGAAAAGGTGGTCCGGATGATATAGCTTACTTCAGCCTGCAGTGGGCACACCCCCGTAGGACATTACCCGGAACATCCCCACCCCCTCCCTTTCGGTTCACTCGAATTAACTAGCAACACGTTGTGTCAGAGTTTGTCCCCTGTATTCCCCTCACTCTAGGATGTTGCTTCCCATAACATGTCAACAAGCTGATTCGTTCAAACGTCAACCATTGACGTGTTTTGTTACCTTCCTCCTGCCAGTGGACTGTTTGTTGAAGCAAAGAGTCTGTCTTGTTACAGCCCCATTACACGCTTGTCTCCTATGCGCACAGGCACTGGACCATAAGGCAGACTGTTGTTCCCTATTCGTCTGTTTGTTGGCACTGTCATTTGAAAATAGTAAGATGATCAGATCAAAGCTGGTCTAAAGCTGTTTCAACCTGGAAATCTAGATGTGTATAAAAGTGGCAAGAGGGAAGAAACGGGTAGCAATAGTATAGGCCGCTGTACGAGGGATGGTGTTCGCGGTGTCTGCTGGGCTCCCATCTTTGCACCTGTCTCCTTTTCTTTCTTTCAGCTGGAACGTTCCTTCAAACACCTGAGCATGAGCGCTAGCTTTTCGCAGTCCAACCTCTCTCGCTCTCTGCGTCTCCACCGCCCTGATAACGAGAAGACAGGTCTCCTGCTGACTGATGACCTACATTATCAATCCATTCCGGAGCACACGGAGACCTCCACAGCAGCGGACAACGGGAGGGTCGTCAGCAAGCCCAAGTTGAAGATGTTGGTCGTGTGGCTGGCGGCGTTCTTCAGCGCCTCTGGTGTGTTCACCTTCAACCTCATCTTATCGGACTACACGGGAAAGGTGATTTATGGAGGTAAGAGTCATCTGGTGAGAAAACACCCATGTCTGCATATGCATGTCGACCAACGCACATACTTTGCATGAGCATACGTGTTGTGTGCATCTGTTCAAGAGCAGCTATGCATGCGTCGTGTGTGTGTGTGTGTGTGTGTGTGTGTGTGTGTGTGTGTGTGTGTGTGTGTGTGAGAGAGAGAGAGAGAGAGAGAGAGACAGACAGACAGACAGACAGAGAGAGAGAGAGAGAGACAGAGAGAGAGACAGAGAGAGAGTGTGTGTGTGTGAGAGAGAGAGAGCACCAGAATATGTGCGTGTGTCTGTGTTTCAATGTATTGTCTAGAATTTTGCTTATAAGTATGAAGTAAGTGACGCGTGCGCGAGCACCAGAATAATTATGTAGGTGTGTCTATGAGTATGAAGTGTGATGTTAAACATAACCAAAAGAAGGGAGGACAGAGGTGGTGGTGGAGAATTAGGAATGTGAAATAAGTTTAATGTTCACAAACGCGTGCGAGGAAGTGTTCATGTTTGCCTTGTGCATATGTGTTAGTTTATCATGAGCCTGACGAGGTTTTGAGCCCTGCTTGACACCTTCAGACCAAAAAGGTGTTCACCAGAGCGCAGACCTCCGCAAAAGTCAACAGATCTTGGATTCTCCCTTCGAATCAGTTCATGAGTGAAACAGTAATTCTTCTGCCAGGTGAAAATAGTACTTGGTGCGGACTGGAAAACTTTTTTTTTTTTTCAATAAGACATGGATTAAACATCAAATGGCAACGTTCATATTACAGGGAAGTGTTAATATTCAACGAAAATGAAATACTTCATGGAAGGTTAACAGATCATAACAGGAACGGCATATTGTTCATTTCCATGGACAGTTCGTAATGACCTTGTTGTATACCTTCAAATTCGTCTGCTAATCCGGATCCGCGACACGGATCTGCACCTAAATTCATTGGGTTCGTACTTGGGACATATTTCATCTTTCAACCATGTTTCGTTCAAATTGTTCCTTAGTTTTTCATAATAAGGTGTGTAATATTCTTGCCAAACCATATTGGATTCCTCGTTTGATCTGAAGACGTCTTGCTGACCTCCGCCGTTGACCAAAGAAACCAGGGACTGGTGGTCTGTGTGCAATATGAAGGCTGCGTCCAACATTCAAATATCGGCACGCATCCCGACCATTACGCATTCCAACCATTCTTTCTCTCTCTGAGCATAGTTCTTTTCTTTCAGCAGAGGTCTGAGCACGAGAACAGAAAGGCGCAGGTGTTAGATATTGCCATGATGTAACAGACGAACTCGGTCCAATGCCATAGGATCGGCTTCAACGCTGACCATTGCTGACTTTGACAAATCATAAAATCCAAGGGTCGGCGCTGACATCTAGAGTTTTGTTTTCCGTCACTTCAGCGTGTGCTGGAGGACCCCAGCACCATTCTTCCTTTTTTCTCAAGCAACTGGGGCTCAGGCTGCAACATTATTTGACAAATGTAGGACACATCCGCTGAGGCAGTTGACCATATACAGCATTCAGTTCACTTTGTCCAGATTTGTAGGGTCAGGCATGTCGATGATTGCGAGTCTTTGCTGGGTCTGGGGAGATTCCATGTTTACTGACTCTGCGATCGATAAATTTGATCTCTTTCCTCGGGTGTTTACATTTATCTTGGTTCAGCTGCAAGTTCGCGATATCTAGTTTCTTCGAGACCGCGATCGCGTCCCGAACCATTCTTGCTGTGAACGGAGACATCATCAAAAAATAACAGATTACGTCTGTATTCTACCCCAGATCGTTCGCTGTAAAAATCTCAAGGGCACGAGATGCCAAGTGGCGAACGTTTGTATCGGCCACTTGGTATGATAAAAGTTGCGAGATTCAATGTCGATGGATCGAAAGAGGTGTGCTATCTTCTCAGACCCAGAGCAGGTGTCGATTTTGCTGGAAACAGTAGAACCCTGGCGTATGCGGAAGAAGTCATGAGCCTGGCATGCAAGACGCTGCCGCCACAACGAACTGCTGCGCTGAGTCTGCACCACTCTTTTGCCTCTTTGGCCTGCTTCATCCGTGCAGCGACATTCAGCCTTGACCATGCCGACAACAAGAATTGGAAACTCTTCTTGTAGCGAGACTGAACAGCTCAGCGTCATCTTGAAGACTGACAGTGACTGGTTAGCACTGGACCAGATTTCGATCTCTTTCTGTGGGACTCCAGCGGAACTTAACGGAAGGCTGATCTACTTTGTCATCGTTTCTCCTTGAAAACGCCCACGCCGATGATAATAGAGAGGGCATTGTTCGTGAAGACGTCGATTACAGACTGTTACAGAGAACAGAGATCGCCATTGTTACAAACAAATGCTCTGAATTCTCCTGCATACTTCTGTGGCCCACCAGGACTTCACAGTTTCGTTTCGGCTAATGACCGTCAAAGGCAGGCACGCAGGCTTACCTTGAAGTACCGACTTTGTATGGACGCGGAAGAAAAATATGAAATATACTTCGCTGAAAGCTTATGAGATGCTGTAAGGTTGGGGGAAAGGAAAGCGTGGGCAATTAGCTGGAATGATTCAAACTATTTTAAAAAAAAAAAAAAAAAAAAGCCAAGCACATAAACGTACTCCCAGTTTATCTTCCTGAAAAACGTCACAACTAAGCATGCGTCATAATGTATTTGACGTCACAATCAAACGCGCGTCAAAATGTATTTGTTGTACATGTCAAGAGATATTCCATAAAGAAGAAAAACCGTTTTGGGCCGTTATAGCCGCTAGAAAGGGCTATTCTGGTAAAAAAAAACAACGGGCATCATCCATGACCCATAATGAACATACCTACAACTTTTCAGAAAGATCAGCCCAAAAGTTTTGTCTCGAGCGAGTGAAACACATTTTAACCACGGACAGAAGGCAGACAGACAGCATTTCTTCTCCCAGATGTGGGAGTTGTTTTCTTCGCTCCAAGTTGAAACAACTTGTGCATTTTTGTGGGGAGTTTCCCCATTACAATCACGAGCGCGCGCGCGAGCACAAAGGATTCAACACACACACACATTCAAGACACACTGTTCGTCCGTTTACGTATGGAGGACAAAAAACACACACACACACACACACACACACATTATTGCCTTTTTATACATTATTGCCTATGCCTGTTCATCTCTTTCATTTGATGTCATCAGTACTGAAGACGGTCTATGAACGAAACGTCGATGATTTTGTTATGTTTTTTTTTTCTTCCTCTATTTTTAAATCTTCTGAGCATCCTCAAAGATAGTTTGTATTGTTGACACAGAAGATCAGCAGTCAACGTGAGTCTAACATGGCGATTCAGAATTTTCACATTTCCGTTGCTTGGTGGTGGTGTCGTCGTCGTGCTATTGGTATGCGTGTGTGTGTGTGGGCGCGCGCGCGCGCGCGCTCGCGCATGTGTGTGCGTGTGCGTGCGTGTGCATGTGAGTGTGCGTGCTTGCATGTGTGTGTGCGTGCGCGCGCGCGCGCGCGCGCGCGTGTGTGTGTGTGTGTACATATGAACTTGTATGATGCACTTTTCACAGGTAATCCCTACGCAGAGGCAGGTAGTGAAGACTACGCGTTGTACCACCAGGGGACGCACATGGCAGCACTCTGCATCCTGATTCTGAACGTGACCTACGTCATTGCAGCTCTGTGCCAGAACAAAGTGCTGGCCGCCATCAGTAAGCAGAAAGACCACCCCTTACCCTGACAACCATCAGCTCACACACAATACTCTTCTATGCACTCGTCGTCCAGTGTCACGTCCACGCAAATACAGATACACAGACGAATAATGTGGATTACCAAAGCGTTGCTCAAACTTCAGGCCCAGCACTGCTGGTATCTGACACTGTCGGGTCTGGTCGGTTCCGGGATTGACTGACTGAAACCATTTACTGTCAGGTTAACTATTGTTGTGCTGACAAAAATACTACCCGTACCACTTCGCCTGATATCACTATCAGTTTCACTTGACATATTGCTGTACCGATTCCTGTATATGAAATGTAGTCTACATCCCTTAAATAAACTCATCATCCACGTCCTCGTCAGTAATTATATATAAATAAGTTGAATATGGAGAAGATGATGTTATTCTTTATAAAATGTTGGAACAGAATATTTAGACTGTTTGAAATCTGCATATGCTTATAAATCTGCAGATGCTTATGAGTATTTTGTCATAATGTGTGTATATGACATGTGTAATAGAGGAAATTTGGACACACACTGAGCATGGCTAATTCGTTGTCTTACCAGTAGCCTGTGAGTAATCGTTCGTACTTGTTTCACAAAATGGATTCTTTCTTCTTCAGGGAATTGTCATAGGAAAAGTGAACTTGTGAAAAATATGTTCATTTCATGTTTTCCAGAGATGGTGTGTGTGTGTGTGTGTGTGTGTGTGTGTGTGTGTGTGTGCGCGCGCGCGCGCGGGTGGGGTGGGGGTGGGGGGGGGGGGGGGGGGGGGGGAGGGGGCGTGCGTGAGTGAGTTAGTTCAATTTAACGTCTTTTCACTGAATTGATATTTGACAAAGTGGTATGGTAGTACTTATAAATCTCTGTGTGTGTGTGTGTGTGTGTGTGTGTGCGCGCGCGCGCGCACACACACACACACACACGCGCGTGCGTGTTTATACATGCAAATGTGTGTGTGGGTAGACTTGTATGCATACGATCTCCAAAATGCAAACTTTGTATGGCGAAGACAAGAAAATGCAAAACTGTGGGGGAAAATCATAAAAATGAACTCACTGGGCATGACATAAGAACTTGAAACAATTCTACGGGGAGATTTTGGAAAATACAGAGTGAGCCTTTCTGTCCATCATTCGAGAAAGTGAAAATTTATAGTAAGGGCAGTCATAAAGCAAGGGCGCGGTGGAAAAACTTCCAACTGCTCCAAGGAACATAGGCATTTCAAATTTTTATGAAATTTTTGTTGGGAGAGTATCAAGTTTAACTTTATAAAACAAGGTTTCTAATTTTCGATTGTTTTGTATACAATTACTCCCCTCAGAAATCAGTTTGCAGACCTGAAAACCAGAGAAAGAAGAACTAGAAACCAACTGTGATTTGAAATAACAATGAAGCATTTGGCGCGCATGAAGTTAGAGAGTAATGATTCTTTAAAAAGTGTATCGCATTTCTCAAAATACACTCTTTTCAAGAGGCGATAACATACATATAGACTCAACGGAATGTGACGAATTGTTGAGTCATCAGACTTTTTAGCTCCCCTACGAGCAGTCCTGTCAGCCTGTTCATTCCCAGCAATCCCACAGTGTAACGGAACCCAGCCAGCTTTAGCACAAGCAAGCTGTCGGTGGTTATCAAGGGGCAAAACACCACATTCATGGTATGTCCCTAACACGGATGTGGGAAGCGGAACCCCAAGAGTGTTTCTGAATGCCTTGCAATCTATGCACTGCATTTTCTTCAGCAGGTATTTCTTAGGAGCACTAAAATATATTTCTTGTGCATACGACAACTTAGATCTGACTCAGGAAGTAGCTAAATGAATTAAAGTTGGACTGTCTTGACCCCATCTTTGTTTGCTGTCAACTTTTAATAGGTTAAAAGACTTTCTCGCTTGAGTTATAATGTACTCAATACGCTTATTCCATAATGATTTTGAAGTGATACATACACCTGAAAACTGTATCTCAGTCATAAAGTTAAGTGCAATGTCATCCCATT
>JADBJO010000016.1:980000-985000 GCA_016801955.1 Conus betulinus
ATAGTCGTTCGCATAAGATTCAGCAGTGCTAAGTTTTGCGGGACTCATATGGTACAGGTAACCAACGTGACCTAGTAGTCACCTCACCACATGTTACTGAAATGTAATGGGAAATGAAATGATGATGGTGTGTCCGCGCTGTTACGACCCGCTTTTACAAGTGACAATACAGCCGTGATATTAGAATGCATGCTTTCAGAGTGAGAAATGTGACAAGTAAAAGGACAGACATTCGTAGAATAATGTTGATGTTTGTTTGAACTGATATGTCGCAAGAAGGGGAACGGTCACTGGTGTGATCATGATGCATTTTCTGGAACAGAACGAGAGCACCGAGGGTCACTGAAATAGTGGCGATGTTGTTGTTGGTAGTGTGTGAATGACGTGTTACAAGGACCAGATCAACGACTGATGGTCGCTATAGTTATGAAGATTTTATTGGCACTTGCGTGTGTGATGTGTCGCTAGTAACAGAGCAAGGACTGATAGTCGCTACAGTAATGAAAATATTGTCGATACTTGCCAGTGTAATGTGTTACAAGTGACAGAACAACGGCTGATATTCGCTACAGTAGTGAAAATATTGTTGATATTGGCGTGTGTAATGTGTTGTAATGTGTTACGGGTAACAGAACAAGGACTGATAGTTGCTACAGTAATGAAGATATTGTTGGCATTAGTGTGTGTAATGTGTTATAAGTAACAGAACAAGGACTCATAGTCGCTATGGTATGAAGATACTGCTAGTATTTTTGTGAGTTATGTGTTACATGTAACAGAACAAAGTCTGGTAGTCGCTATAATAATGAAGACGCTGTTGGTATTTGCTTGTGTAATGTGTCGCAAGTAACAGAACAAAGACTGATAGTCGCTATAGTAATGAAGATATTGTTGGTACTTGCGTGTGTAATGTGTTACAAGTAACAGAACAAGGACTGAAAATCACCATAGTAATGGGCAATATTGTTGGTATTGAGTGAATGATGCGTTACAAGTAACAGAACAGGAACTGATAGTCCCTATAGTAACGGTGATGTTGTTGGTATGTTTGTGAGTCATGTGTTACAAGTAACAGATCAGGAACTGATAGTCCCTATAGTAATGGTGATTTGTTGTTAGTATGTTTGTGAGTAATGTGTTACAAGTAACAGATCAGGAACTGATAGTCACTGAAGAACTGACGATATTGTTTGGCATTTGTGTGTGTGATGTACTCTCGAGCACCAAAACAGGAGCTGACAATCCGTAAACTAAGGACATCATTAGCTGCTGTTTGTGAGACTGACTGATGTGTTACAAGTAACAGAACTGGGAGTGACAGCCACCAAACTAATGACGAAGTTGTGGGCGTTTGTGTGGCTGGCTCGTTTCAAGAGGCAGAACAGTACTGCTAGTCTCTGAAAGTTAAGACAACATTAATGATGATTGTGTAACTGATTGTTATCTGCAACAAAACCGAACCTAACAGGCACTGACCTGACCATCTTGGTGTTTGTGTAACTGTTGTGTTACGTGTGACGCAGCTGATCTTGCGATTCACGTATAAGTAACATGAACATGCGTGGTTTTGTGTGAATGATGCGCTACCAGACCCCCTCCGGTAATTCGTGTCAGAGTTTGCAAAACAGATGCGCTACAAAATAATAGAGCAAAAGCCGTCAGGGAGATGATCATGATCATGTTGTGTAGTAGAAATGTGGACTTTTTATGCAACCTATGACAATCACTGATATGATAACGTTCGTCTTTGTTCAGCTAAGGTGTTCCAAGTAACAGAACAAAAGCAGACGGTAACTGGGGGGGGGGGGGGGGGGGGGGGGGGGGGGGGGGGGGGGGGGGTGTGTGATTGAGTTGGGCGTTACGTATCTGATGTCTTCAGAGGAAGAAAACAAAACCTGACAACAACTAAGGTGTGGTGGTGGGGTTTAGCTGGGTTTTATGTGTCTGAAGTGTTCAAGGAAAAGAAAGCTTGGCAGTAGGTAAGGTGATAGTGTGGTAACGTGCCAGATGTATTCCTAGTAACAGAACAAAACCTGACAGTGAGCGAGGTGACTGTGTGGTAATCTACCTGATGTGTTCATAGTTACAGAACAGAGCCTGACAATAGGTGTACGTCAGATGATGGTGTGATAAAAAATGGTTTATCTGTAACTAATAGATTCCATTTAACAGAATAAAACCTAACAGTCAGGTGATGGTGTTATGATGTACCTGATATATTCCTAGTAACAAAAAAAAATGACAGTAAGTGGAGTGACGGTGTGAAGGTGTAGCCTACCTCATGTGTTTCTAGTCACAGAACAAAACCTGACAGTAGGTAAGGTGATGTTGTGATGAAGTTGGTTCACGTGTAACTAATATGTTCCATTTGACAGAAGATAACCTAACAGTGAGTGAGATGATGATCCACCTGATGTGTTTCAAGAGTGATAATGTGCCTGATGTGTTCTAGAGTGATAATGTACCTGATGTGTTTCTATTAAGAGAACAAAACCTGACAGCGAGTGAACTGATGATGTGAAGATTTTTTTTCATGAAATAAAAGAACAACAAAATGTGACAGAAAAAGCAGTGACTGCGTGATAAATGTTCTTTCTGTGTGACTGAGATGTGCGTCACGACTGAAGGTACAATTACAGAAAAGTTTGCAAAGATGACTCTCTCTCTCTCTCTCTCTCTCTCTCTCTCTCTCTCTCTCTCTCACACACACACACACACACACACACACACACACACACACACACACACACACACATACACACACGCGCGCGCGCGCGCGCGCGCGCACACACACACACACGCGCGCGCGCGCGCACGCACACACGCACGCACGCACACACGCACAAACATAATTTAGCGAGTGACTGACCTTATATTAATGACAACAACTTCCGTGGGTATCTCTGTAAAGGTTTTAAGTGGACCGTCGATGTACTCAACCACAGAAACTTAGAACGATCTTTTAATGTAGTCACCGTCTCATGGCAATCTAAAGCAGCTAGTGTATTCATGTCATCAATACTAGCTTTCAGAGAGGGCATTCCAGATTGCTTTGCAGATTTGTACATAAGATGTAAAAGTACTTCATATATTTTAATGCACTGGAGACCGCCTTGGCTTAAGGCTGTGTCAGACCAATTGACACAGGCTAGAACACCAAGGCTACATCAAACTGTTGTTATGCTCTGCAGTTAGTTATGCAGGGATTGTCTTCAGTTGTGACAAGCTCCTAGCATAGCATTATCAGTCTCCAAAATCTCCCGAAGTCGGAGTGTGGCTGCCCATGTGTCGGGGTAATCACACACGTAATGTTCTCATCCCTAGGTGACGCATTTCTACCATAGTGTTCAAGTACTTCGGCTGTTCGGATGATCCCTTGAGTTTTTAAGCCAGGGTACGACAACAACAACAACAATGCATTGGAGAGAGAGAGAGAGAGAGGAGAGAGAGAGAGAGAGAGAGAGAGAGAGAGAGAGAGGCCGTGTTCAGAGAGAACGAGGATGCTCAAGTGCGTGAAAGATGAATGACAGATATTGATCATCTCCAACTATCAAAAGTCATCAAAATACACAAGCACAGACGAGACACACTATGTATTGAAACAGAATGATGAGACCAAAGCCGCATTTCATTAACCCCCCAGAAATAAAAGCCACGTTTATGACAACAGGAAAGAGAAAATATGAAATTGCAGCTCGACTTGTCTTTGTCCAAAACGTTTCTCAAACAAGTATAAGAACCATGAGTTGAAATATTCCGTGAGTCAAATTTCATATTAACTCGTGTCTGTTGTGTGTAGATTCAGGAAAGACAACAAACACGCACGCACGTACGCATACACGCACGCACGCACGCGTGCGCGCGCACACACACACACACAGAAAGAGAAGTGTGTGTGTGTGTGTGTGTGTGTGTGTGTGTGTGTGTGTGTGCGTGCGTGCGTGCGTGCGTGCGTGCGTGCGTGCGCGCGCGCGCGTGCGTATGAACATTTTGTGCATCCTTGCACATGTATATACGCAAATATGTGCATCTGTGCATGTGAATGTGTGTGTATGCATTGCATGTATGTGTGTCCATGGATGCTCTCTCTCTCTCTCTCTCTGTCTCTGTCTCTGTCTGTCTCTGTCTCTCTCTCTCTCTCTCTCTCTCTCTCTCTCTCTCTCTCTCTCTCTCTCTCTCTCTCTCTCTCTCTCTCCACACTCAGACAGATGTGTCGCTGACAACACAAGAATGAAAACTGCGGCTGGCTGAACTGAACCAAGACCATCTCAGAGAGTCGTTCCCCTTGCCCAATGACATCCAACATCCCCTTGACCGCAATGGCCACACATCGATTGCCACAAGTAGCGATCTGTATTCAAAGAAACGAACAAATCATTTTTATTTGTAATCCATGTTTCGATATATATATATATATATATATATATATATATATATATATATATATATATATATTATTTGGTTGCCAGTGCTGAAGAAGCTTTTTAAGGGAAAATTTTATTGGAGAATATACAATTTAAAATGAAACTGGTTACTTCTGTGTTTTTTTATTTTACTCCAAGTATATATATATATATATATATATATATATATATATATATATATATATATATATATATATATATATATATATATACAGTTCCAAACCAATCATAGTTATTATTGCTCTGGATTTCTACTGACTATCACTCACGATCAGTCAGCACATGGATCACCTCTACCTGAACTTAGATTTCAGAACACAGAGTTTAGAACTAAGATTTCAGAATTCAATGTTCAGAGCTAACCTGTAACCATCTTTATAAAGCTGAACAATTAAGTAGTGGGGGAAAACAAGTGCAGGTTAACAATTAACCTGTAACCATCTTTACACCACATCGTTCCATTCATTCTTATTTGTTTGCTTGCAGCCACCTAGCGTGTATCTGATTTAAGTAGGGCCTCCATCCTTTGTGTATTTCCCACTCCTAATTTCCCTTTTCTTTCTTTTCTTGAATATT